>JAODUO010001633.1:0-12500 GCA_025642075.2 Ridgeia piscesae | reverse complement strand
CAATCTCTGTCGTATTTTGCCACACTCTCAATACTATAACCAATGTCTAATAATACACATGTATACACCACTCTATCCGAAGTAGTAACTTGCAGAACCTATGCCTATATGACGTCACTGAAGGAGGTAATTTTCTGTCCACGGCTGAGATGAACCAACGTGTGACGTCAGTCCCATCTCCACATAAAAGTTCCCGGATGTAGCGATGAAAACAGACAACTGAATCTCAAACACGTTGAATTTTTCACTGTTGCATGCCGGGCAGATTTTTCTGGCAGTTGAGATAACTGCTGGTTGTTGGGTCTAACGCGACTCAAAAGGCCCAAGTGGTTATTAGCCAGAAGCGTATAAAAGTGGTCAAAGGTAGACACTGTACTCCATTAATCTCCCGTGGCACTTACCGTGGCTCTTTGTTACATTTGACGGGTCCTTTGTGAATCAGAGGGTCTGAATGTGCCTCCCATACCACTGGAATTTGGTATGCCTGCAAACCTTTTATAATACGTTCATGCTAATGTGCCTCCAGACTTTGAAATGTGCAACATTAATAATAAATTGTGGCATTTTCCGGTATCACCACTCCAAATGAAGCATTGCTATGGTTGAAATTATTGTAGTGCCGAGACCCGTCCACCCGTCATTTGGGCGGGTAAAACCCGTTGTGGACGGGTAAAAATATCGGTGGACGGGTAAAGAATGAAGGAGCAAAAAAGTCTTCTAAAACCATAGATACAGGCGTGATTGACATGTTTGTAAAACTGCGTGATCACCTCGATTTATTTGCTCTTCACGTTTTAGTCTAATTTTACAAAACGCAAACATACGAAATATTCACAAGTATTCATTATTCATGTTTGCACGTGTTTTACTTCGTTTTTGTGAAATTACGTCCAGAAAAGACGAAAGAAACGGAATCAGTATTTAAACTTTGCGTTGTGAAATGTTTCGCTAATCTTTAACGTAGTCTTGTTCTTTAGGATACTAACACAGGAGACGAGTCTTATAGTCACAACTCACAAACCACGCAACGTCCATCTTCCTTCGTTTAAAGATGCCGCTGCCAGTTCGATTGTGGAGGTACTACTGGTTGCGTATAGGGGAGTCGATAGCTCGATGCGGTTAAACCGGACCATTGCGTTATAAATTATTCAGTCATTTATTTCCGTCCCTATTTCATCTTGCTCTCTAGGGCGATATTTTTGGATGGTGTTGTGGCGAATCACAACACAACATTTTAAAATTGGATTTTCACTAATGAACTAATTACCACACAAATCGTAATTGTATTCTTTTATTTGTATATTTGTGTTTTGTTTACATTTTAGACGATTGTTGCGAACACAGATAAACAACATTGTACCTTAGATTATGTAAATTCAGTGTATTAGCATTATCATTAATGAAATAATTTGGTGAAAGCATCTTGTGTCATGTCTGATTGACCTATGACATCACTCTGTTTCCGCCGTGTGTGGCGTTAGTTCACATATATCAGAAACCATTGAAGATCGTTTTATAATTTGATGTAGACTTAGGGCTGTGCACGATAATAAAAAACGGGTAAAAACTGTTTTCAAAACCTATATGCTCAGTTCGCCAAGCCCCCCACCCGATTCCGGCATTATCGCCATCACGACTACCAGTTCTTATGTCCCCAATACATGTCATTTTTTGTCACAGAACGTGTCAACGACATCTCACTCGTGCATAGTGCTGTCCGTGGTTAATAAATGAATATTGCTATTATTATTATTCGTGTTAGAATGTTCAATTTTCTATAATGACTATGTGACTCGTGACTATGACTACTAAATATGTGTTTTTAATAATATCATGAATCATAAACAGAAATATGCACGATTAGGACTAATATTATCACACCATCGGTGTCAATGAGTTCGTTCCAATAACCGGATTTTCACACAAGAGTGAGCAAGTTAACTCGCCCATCAATAATGTCACATGAAAGAGCGTTTATTTATTGAAGTCTGTTTTTGTGTAGCGTGTACCGGGGACGTTACCGAATAAGATGAAGCGATGTTATTTAATGAATCCTACGATGAATTGGACCTGCGCAGTGGACCTGCGCAGAAAGAATATCGACACAACTCTCGACTCCCTCGTTCAAGACACACAGCAGCGAGTTATTATAAGTTGGGCCAGTACGTGATTGGCAGTTGAATATTTTTGCTGAATACCGATGGACATTGTCTACATCTATCGCTCGTGAACATCTGTGGTTTTCAATTTTCGAAACTGCCACTTTAAGAACCGAACTGCGTCCATCGTTCCTGCTGGTGAAAACGACGACGAAACAGTTGAGTAAGTTCGTCTGTTGTTGATATTTAACAGTGATGTGTTTATATGTTTATATTAACATTGTAAACAATTTGTCGTGAATCTACTAATGTTTATTAACTTACTTATGTTATTTTGTATTATACATGTATTTAGTTGCAATGTTACAAAGTGCTTTTCGTAGCATTAACGGATATTTTAATATTTGAAATACGCGTTATCAATCTATTTTTCAACATTTTCTATACTGCAGTGCAGTGTAAATGATGAGGGTCTTGGATGCAATATCAATTGTGTGGTTAGTGTCGGCAATGACGTATTTTGGAGAAGAAGTTTCAGGATACAATCAACGAATGACGTCAGTTATGCGACCGAGTTGTCTTAAAACTCCAAATAGCGTCACGTTTTCTCGGGCAAATACTTTACTCATTAAGGGATAACCAAGCGTTGCTTCGTAAAGATTTGTCTCCATACACCATATGCTACAATTGAAAAAAAAAATTAAAAAAAATTACAAATATATAATTAAACACATATATATATATATCATATATATATATATATATATATATATATATATATATATATATACATATATATATATATATATATATATATATATATATATATATTGTGTGTGTGTGTGTGTCTTGTGTATATATAATAATAAAACACAACAACGCACACACACGCGCGCGACACACACACCACGTAGCGCGCGCACACCATACACATACACACACACACACACACACACCACACACACACACATTCTCTCTCTCACACACACACACACACACACACACACACACACACACACACACACACACACACACACACACACACACACACACACACACACACACACACACACACACAATGTAATATGTAAGTTTTACCTTTATGTGTGTGTACATAAATTATTAAGAAACAATTGTCTGTTTTGAATATTTGAATTGTTGCTAAGTTATTTACTTTTTTTATCATATCAGTTCCATAATTTAACAACACCAATATACATATTGATTTCAAAGTTGTGAGAGCATACACTTAATTCGGTTGTTTCTTTGGCGTGTAAAATGCAATGAATCATAGTTATTAGCAAAGAATTGTTGAAGGTTACACGGCAACAGCTTATTGTTAACTTTGTACATTACATTATAAATTCTCAATTTTACTGTCTGATACAATTTTGTTATGTGTGTGTGACGTCAATATTCGGCACAAACGCTCGCTCGTACGTACGTGTGTCGTTGCGCGCGCGTGTGTGTGTGTCGGGATTCCGATATTTTGGGTCATGAAACAGTTGGTGCGACCGTAAAACGTCATACGTACGTAAAATGTAACCGAACTACCACACCAACTAAAAGCGCGCGTGGGAAATTGGGAAGTTTATTAATTTAGATATCCAAGTTGCATAGCAAACACCGCCAAGAGAAGAAGTTTCAGGATACAATCAACGAATGACGTCAGTTATGCGACCGAGTTGTCTTATAACTCCAAATAGCGTCACGTTTTCTCGGGCAAATACTTTACTCATTAAGGGATAACCAAGCGTTGCTTCGTAGGGAAATTGTTAATGTGTCAAATGTTTGCAGTACTATTTGCTCTAGGAGATGTCACGTAGCAATAGTAATGTCATTGACATATTTAACAGTTACCAGCATTATTGGCAACGGCAAAACTTGATGGAGGTCTGCGTCTAATTTAGATTGTGACGTAAACAAACTGCGACGTGCTGGACACCTGAGTTGGTGTATCCAAGTTGTTTAACAAACGGTCAGAAAAATGGCTGCCTGATAACGTGCTTATATGTTGTTGAAATTCTGGTGTCAGAAGAAATGTTTTTGGGTGAAAACCTCCGCTTAGAAATGTATAACCTCGAAAGTCTGCTATTGTGCTGTCGATGTGGCTTACATTATAATCATATGGCTGCCTTTCCCTCCCGGGTAACTCAACTATGCCGGGTAACTCAGCTAGTATCACACATTCTAAGAGCCACACATTTGAAGAAACCTTTTGTATGAGTAATAGATATTCTATGTTACTAATAGTTACATTATCGACAGATGTGTTTATACTAAAGTAAAAAAAAAACAATTACCAGAAATAAATGCTGTTTTTATTCAGACGACATTCATAATAGCCCATATATTATGGAAAATGATGGATTCATTGTATTGTGAACATATTGCTTAATTAAGTAGAGTAAATATGCCTTCAATACAACATATCAGACTTACAGCAATTAACTAAATGTCCATTAAGATTTGACCGACATCTGAAATGATTCCATGAACGACTTGCAAGACAGCACACCTACTGGGGAAAATATTAAAGTTATTTGCAATTATAAACACGTATTACATCAGTACCATTTGACGCTTAAATCTGATTTGTATGAGGTCGATAAGACGCTAAATTCCGTAGCAACGACACAACACCTGCACTGATTGATAACCCGTCAACAAGGTAGATAGATGCCAGCTCAACACACAACACAAACAGTCAACATACATATCAGCAAAATGAGACAAGAGCAGGCCCTACCACGTATTGAAGAACTAGACGATGCACGTCATTACGACACGTAACAACATTAATAACATAGTCCTATCCTATCTCAAGTATTCATCGACATCCCTAGAGACTGCACAGGTTCTTGAAGACAAGGTCGCGCTGTTTGAAGTTAGAGAATCCTTCAGCGAATTTCTTGCAAGCCATTGGCAAGGTTATTGTTGTAATTTGTCAAGCGAAATGTGTGCGTGCTTTAGAGAAAGAAAACAAATAAAGATCACGCCTGTGCTCTAAATGGGCGTTGAAAATGTCATGTGTTTGTCGTCTCACGCGATGCAATGTCGACTCGTGGACAAGCTAATAAAATACAGTTTTAACAATGGATGCCTTGTACATGTATTAGTTTCGTGTGTACCGTTGATTAAAGCAGGCGTAAATGTGACATGTCATGTTATAGTTCAACAAGATTGACATATTGGCACATGTTATTACTTACTGGCGTTAAAGTTATTGCATATGAGCAGTTATCTACATGCATCAATAAATCGACCGTTTTGTTTCTACTGGTGGGCAAAAGGAAACGTTGTGAGGACAAATGAAATGAGATTGACGAACTGTGCTGCCGGAAATGGTTGGGATTAACGACCAAGGATGGTCCGCGAAATGGTAGGAGTTGACCGTGTAAAGATGTTCCACAGGTACAAGTTAATCAATGATGGTCCACGGAATGGTCCGCGGATTTGTAGAAATTTATCAAAGATGGTCCACGAATGGTTGGCGTTGAATGGCGTTGGATCTTGGAACGGTAGTGTTTGATCAAATGGTTACCCGGAATTGGTAACCCATAATTAAGTTGTTTAATAATTGCTTATTTTGCTCAACGAGTGGACTGAAAATAGTCCCTGTGATGTGGTGACGCAGTCGCATACGCGTGTGTATACTCGGACAACACTTAATCAATCAGTCACGTTTATTGTGATTTATTACAGGATGTTTTAGATTAATCAGTCAGCAGAACAAAGTGTCAAGACGGCAACGTTACGTCGGCCATCGCAGACACACGTCATGGATTCAGGAGGGCTGCAGGACACGGCGCCTGCTTCCCACTTTGATTCGGCCAAGGATGTAGCCGACCGTGGACCGCAGACCGACAACACCCTGGGTGCTGTCGAGCAACTACGACAGGAGATGGCGAAAGGGATGAGTGACTTGAGACAGGAGATGATGGATATGTTTTTGGCGACGCTGCCTAAATCATCAAACTGGACTGATGATGGTATCTCGCCATCACGCAGTCCCGGGTCTAGCGCGACAGGTCTACCGGAAATAGCCTCTGTCGGCTCAGATACAGGTATTGTGGGTTTTTGGGTGAGTTGGTTTCAAATGTTGTCTTCCCTTCAAATGGCTACAGTATCTTAACGAATTTCCCCATTACACGGAATAAGGTGTAATGGGGAAATTCGTTAAGGTAGTCACACGTAACATTTTAGTTTCTGCTTTCGACATTTCTTCTTCGTCACAACGACGTTGTTAGTTAATTTCTGGTTATGTTGTGGTGAGGCCGTCACTGTGTGAGATGCTTTTTCTCACATCTGTTTATCGCTGTATATTATTGACTTCTAATTGTGTTTTTATCGTCGTTTTGTGTGTGTGTGTGTGTGTGTGTGTGTGTGTGTGTGTGTGTGTGTGTGTGTGTGTGTGTGTGTGTGTGTGTGTGTGTGTGTGTGTGTGTGTGTGTGTGTGTGTGTGTGTGTGTGTGTGTGTGTGTGTGTGTGTGTGTGTGTGTGTGTGTGTGTGTGTGTGTGTGTGTGTGTGTGTGTGTGTGTGTGTGTGTGTGTGTGTGTGTGTGTGTGTGTGTGTGTGTGTGTGTGTGTGTGTGCACTTCTTAATATACCTGCATGTAGATGATGGTCTGGTGATAGGTCTGCATATGTCTTCTAGTGTGTATCATAATAACCACGTACCTAGTCTTTATCATTCTAGTAACGACTAAATGACGTATCACTAATAAAACAAAGTTCTCCATTTTCAATTCCGAGTTTCCTCGTGACCTTTTCATTGCAAATGTTTTTTTTGCAATTCTATTTTCTGAGCCACCTATGGCAGATACATCGATAAGAAATCACAAGATGTTTTACTCTAAAACATATATCGATCATCACAAATCACAAATAAACATAAATTGTTATTTCACTGTTTTTATATTTGTTTATTTGAGATAAGGATAAATGTTAGCTGTTTTCAACGGTTAGTCGATTCCAACTAATAATCGTGCTTCAATAAAAGTTTTCAGGTATATTTCTGTAACGATGAGAATTAGTGTACAATTATACCCTTTCTTGTACACCCCGGTGGTAACTTCTCGAACCCCTTATCAACTTGATGCATCTTCTTATGATACACTGGCTTCTATACAATTCCGGCCTAAAAACCCCCGGTATGTCAAAAGGGGTTTTCATTTACGTTTTAACAATCTTCTAGAGTGATCGTAATTTGGCACATTCAAAAGGTCAACTACACAAGGTATGTCAAAAGTCTAGGGGACATGTCCATAAGGTCCCATTGGATCCGCCTGTGCTAACAACATGTGTTTTCTTGACACCGTGAAAGGCACGGGTTCTGAGACCCAACCGCAAGAATCCCAAACTAAAGAACGACCGGTTGACGATGACGTCACTGCAGGGAGACGACGCAGGAGAGAAGACGGACAAGACAAGCAAGCAGTGGGGTCTCACTTTACAGACGTTCTGCGAAAATACCACATTTCATGGACTGCGAAATGTCGTCGAGTCGACAAGCACCAGGGCTCGAAGGTGACAGGATTTACTGCTGTCTTTGCAACATATTGCCACCTTCCCGAACATATAATGTATCCTCTCGAAACGACCACTTGATGTCACCAACAACAACAATAATTGGAGCACTAAACTATATGCAGAGAAAACGTTATAGAACATGATCACATAAGCCATTATGATAGTGACGCTTCACGGATAATGTCGCATTTGCCAAGCATATTAATAAAGCATAATCATGGCGTATATACAAAATCAATTGTAGTGTATATTATGTCGATTTATAATAAACATTTGTAACAGATATATCCAATTATGTCAAACTGCCCTGCTGCCTACATCGTTCGTAGGATTACAATGTTACGCCTAGTGGGTGCTACACTTTATTTGATACTTGTCAGCAAAGTAATTTGAAACGTACTTAGAACGTAGATTCTACGTATTTTACAAACTCATCCGTCACATTCTTCCCTCGCAGGATTCTCTGGATTGCAATCGTGCTGTTCGCCACGTCCATATACGTCTACCAATGTCAAAATCAGGTGCGACTGTACTTGAGCCATCCTGTCAGCTGGAAGATGTCGTTGTCACGACAGGAGTCTCTCTACTTTCCGGCTGTCACCATTTGCAACCAAAACGCCTTCAGGTGTCGTATATCGCTGTAGAAATGTCATTGTCTAGTTACGAACATCATTTTATATATGCTTAAATCCGGCAGCACGCTTTGGCAAATTAAAACGGACATGAAACGAAATGATGAATTTGTTTAATACAACATAGCGAACTACTCTTGACCTTTGACTAAAGAGTCGTTGGGCAAAATAAAGCAACACTAGAAAAAATCAGGATCACCACGCGTGGTAAGTAGTTAGTAAATATTTGAGAACAAGAACGTTAGTAAAAATACAAATCGGTTATTCACCAACGCATCATTCATACAAATATTTCTACATTTAGACCAACTCGTTATTACGTTACGTTTTCACGCCTATCGTATTCAAGAGAATCACATGTTGTTTGCTAGGTAAAATACCATTATCATACAGTACGAGCGTACTATTAATGAGGGCAATGTCTGGTTCGTGTTAACTGAACCAATCACGGCACTTGTTGCAGACTAGTGGCTGCTGCAGACAACGGCTCGTACCATTGGTTAGACGATATGTACCGTCGATCAGACATCTCCACGTTTAACTACACGAAGTGGTACGTCGGCAATCTGTCCATGCGTGATGTCTTCCTTCAAAATGCACACCTCAAAGAAGACATGATTGCGTCGTAAGTTGTTTTATTATCTTCGTTATGATTGTTATAACATTTCGACAGCAATGTCTTTGGCGACTTTATCCCCTGTAACCATAGCTTAGTTACAAAACAAATCCAACGGCATTCTCGTACAATACATGGATGAACCCATAGAACCTAAAGCAAAGTTAGTAAAAAACATTGTTCTAAACATATTGTTATTATCTGGGATTTGACTAGCGGAGTGGACAACAGTATATGTTACGTTGTTCAACGTCATTACATAATACATTTGATAATATCATAATATGACTATATATGTGATATTATCTCCTGATTACATCCGTATGTGTATTATCGTCATAATTATCAGTTGTCGGTGGAAGGGGACCCCGTGCAGTCACGAGGACTTCGATTTGACCATCACAGACGCTGGAGTTTGTTACACGTTCAACTCCAGAATCAATGCCAACTCTACGATCAAAGAAACAGGTATGATAGTTGATAAAAACTGTATTGTTTATTCTGTTACAAGTACAAGTACAAGCACAAGCACAAGCACAAGCACAAGCACAAGCACAAGCACAAGCACAAGCACAAGCACAAGCACAAGCACAAGCACAAGCACAAGCACAAGCACAAGCACAAGCACAAGCACAAGTACACACCACCTCTTGCATGTGTTAGTAAATACAACACAAGCTCGGGTGCGCATGCGCGCGCACACAGCCGCATACGTGTAAACGTAAAAAAGCTTACTATGCAGCAATGAATATTTAAGCAGCTAGTTTGCCGCTATATAAACGGATTAACACATGATGTGTTTACTTTATTCGAGCGATTCGCTTGGCAACGTCCATTCGTTACCTGTGGCTGTATGTGACTGTCATCCTGCGCTGTCAGTCTTTCCAATTACATTACAAAAGTACATTCAACTGTGTAGCTATTGCATTCAATTTAATGACATGTAGCCGTTACACCTAAGGATTTCTCGTTGTTTCGTAGGAGTGAAACACGGCCTGCAACTGGTGGTGAACGTGGAACAGTACGACTACACGGAGGGTCCACACAGCGCGGTCGGACTGAAGCTTCTTCTGCACCGTCAAGGCGACGTGCCACTGGTGAACGACTTTGGCGATAACGTTCCAACAGGAATTCACACTTTTGTTGCACTAAGCGTCTCGAAGGAAAGTGTCATTGTTTTCTTGCCGAACAAAGCTAACTGTCTTAGAAATGTTCTTATTTATATTTATTCCCTTCTGTTTCTTTCGGGACATCGGGCGACGAGATCATTTCTCCATCTAGTACGGTCTTGCTCAATGTGTTTGGTTCCAATCCAGGTAGTTTCTATTACAGCCAGATATTCTTTAAATTCCTTGTGTCTTCCTTCCTCTCTTTCTATAACCACCTTCAGGCACACGCTGAGTTTGTTAGAAAGGTAACAAAAACATGCGCTTAATTTGGTTTCCATGCTAATCAGTATTCTTTTGAATTCCAACATTGCAGGAAACACACCTACCCCCTCCACACGACGAGTGTGACGCAAGTCGAAAGTTGCGCTTACTACGATCAATACACACAGGCGGCCTGCTACAGAGGGAATGCATCACTGACTTCGTTGTCGCCACTTGTCACTGCAGAGATCACTACATGCCTCCTTTCGATACAGGTGAGCACTTAGCAATAATAGTTGCTAGTAAGCTTTTGTCTATATCATTTAACACGGTTCAGTTCATTATCGCCAAAAATTGAAAATGAGTTAAGATTGATGGCGAACATTCATATCCTCGTCGGTCTTCGGGTTGTTGCCTCTGCATAGTTCTTGTTTTTTGCAAAATACTGCTTTAAGTCGACAAGCATTAAGTATTATGATTTAGGGATGGCCGACTTAATTTAAGGATGTCTGTCACTACTACGTGACAAACTAGAGGATATGAAGTTACATTTGCAAAGAAGCAGTGTAGATTAGATATTAGATAATTATAATTTTCACAAAGAACAGTAAATGAATGGAACATATTATCAGCAGACTGTGTAGGTGCTAGTAGTATTAATATGTATGTAAAATAAAATCGGAACAGATTATCATATGATTGTGTAGGTGCTAGTAGTATTAATATGTTTAAAAATAAAATCAACATACATCTCAAAAGGGCGGGATACATATAGGTTGGACTCTCCATAAGCCAAAGGGCTTCCTTGTTCACCTGCCATCTAGAATTGATTCTCTAGGTGGCAATCTGGTTAAATCTTGTTAAAATTCGAACAAAATAAAAAAAAAAAAAAGTTCAAAACCTGTAAATTTTTTCAATAAAATTTAAAATTCAAATGTTACTTTTTTGATTTTTGCATCACTGGGGTTGCTTTATGCCCATGCATAGGCCTAGAAGATGTACTGTGTGCAATAATTGTTTCGAATCTGTGGCTTACAGATGAACCGCCCGTGTGAAGTTTTTATTATGTTGTTGAGAGTATTTATGATTTATTAGAGTATGATGAGTTGTATTAAAGTATTATTATTATTATTATTATTATTATTATTATTTTATGTATGTATGTATGTATGTATGTATGTATGTATGTATGTATGTATGTATGTATGTATGTATGATGATGGAAAGATGATGATGCATGCATGCATGCATTATTATGTTTTATGTATGTATGAAAAATGTTTTAGATGCTTTATGTATGTATGTTTTATGTATGTATGTATGTATGTATGTATGTATGTATTTTGTATTATGTATGTATGTATGTATGTATGAAAGTATGTATGTATGTATGTATGTATGTATTATGTAGTATTATGTATGTATGTATGTATGTATGTATGTATGTATGTATTATTTGTATTTATTATTTATGTATGTATGTATTATGTATGTATTTATGTATGATGTATGTATGTATGTATTATGTATGTATGTATGTATGTATGTATGTATGTATGTATGTATGTATGTATGTATGTATGTATGTATGTATTATGATGTATTTTGTTTGTATGTATGTATAATATATGATGTATGTATGTTGTATGTATGTATGATTATGTATGTATGTATGTTGTATGTATTTATGTATGTATGTATGTATGTATGTATGTATGTATGTATGTATGTATGTATGTATGTATGTATGTATGTATGTATGTATGTATGTATGTATGTATGTATGTATGTATGTATGTATGTATGTATGTATGTATGTATGTATGTATGTATGTATGTATGTATGTATGTATGTATGTATGTATGTATGTATGTATGTATGTATGTATTGGAATTTTTTGGGAACATGAACAATGACCCTAATGCACTGGCAACGGTGTATAGGTGGCGGATGTGAACTCTAAGTTCATGATGACTGATCAGTCAGTGTAATCCTTTCCGATATAGGGTATACCTGTAAAAAAGAGAGGGGATTTATATGAGTTGCCTAAAAGTGAATAACATATATATTGAACAAGAATACGCGTATATACCGGAAGCACAGGAGTGCATGCAGCCGTTACACTCCCATGTCAATATACATTAAACAATTATCATTTATGTAAGATCGACTATAGAAGTTGATGGTCTCCATTCTGTTCTATTAAAAAAAAATTGATTAAAACAATATTCTTTTGTTATTTTTCCTTTT
>JAODUO010001632.1:60000-77500 GCA_025642075.2 Ridgeia piscesae | reverse complement strand
ATTTATATTTAGATGTATGTATTGTTCATACATCGACCCTGCATCGTACTAGTTCCAGAATCTTCAAAACCTATGGAGAAATATTACTTTCGACCCGTCGCCCTCACCTCAAACATCGTGAAACACTACATGAAATACGAGTTCTATCAAGAACATATCGTGCGCTCAATAATAATAATATAGTTCTTTTGCGCCAATATCTTCGCAGATCAAACTCAGTGGCCCGGCTGCCCTCAGCGTACCGAATGAACATGCCGAGACAGCGAGAACGTAGCCACGCTCCGTGAGGTGGCAGCACCTAGGCTATTAATGCTCTGCCAATGTTGCCACCACGGCGGCACTACCCCAGTATAGGGTAGAGCCGCTGATTGGCTCTTAGGCCAACTATGGAATATAAACTAAAACAAGGATGTAGTTTTGTAAGATAACACAATAGTAATGCAATTATTCAACATTAAATTTATATTCACACAAAATAAAATATGCAGTTGCTTATGAAGCAGGAATTAAGGCAGGATTAGTCTCGATTACGCAGCCTCCGTGAGGTGGCGGCGCATTTTAGCCCTCACACGGATAACATTCAAAAGCCGGCTAAGGCACCAGACTCGGCGAAGTCACGCGGCCGAACGAGAGTTGGTTAATTGAGACTACCGAGGACGCGGTCGTGAGCACATCGCCATCTCCTGTTTGCCATTGACACCTGTAGGTGCAAAACAACAGCATTCATGAAGACATCAAACACAACCTGACAGCCGACGGATAGCTGTAATTAGCTTTTATGAAAGGGATTCTTTGGAATTTTTTAACTCTTTGTGATACGTACGCACGTGTTTTAGTAATCATTTAAAATTAATTATTCCATGTAATGGTATCCCTTAATTTCAAAAGTGTTTTAATAACCACTTATAACTGTTACAATATATCGAAAAAAATATCATCACGTATGGGGAGTTTCTAGTTTGGGCTACGCCTATGCTATCCGCAAAAGGCACGGTCATGCTTATTCGGTTTATTTCGCAAGAGTTCCGTTTTACCCGACAAGTTCACTGTGTATAAAGTCAATGGTCACTGCTAATGCATAAATATTCATTAAATATTATTGCTGAAGTATTAAAAAATTACACCGTCATTTAAAAAAACATAAACTTGCTCACCCACCCTTGTCTTCTAGCATACCTGTTCATCTGTTGACAACTCGAAGACATCTTATCGATCTTGAGATTAACCAATTCTTTTGTCTTTATGAACCTCTCAGCTTAATGTTAGTTATTATTATTATTATTATTATTATTATTATTATTATTATTATTATTATTATTATTATTATTATTATTATTATTATTATTATTATTATTATTATTATTATTATTATATCATATCACACTTATATGCAGTGTGGCAGTAACATTATGTGTACAGCGTATCTGCCTGGAACAATTTTTTATCATTGTAGATCCACAAGATGGCAACAACCAACTGGCTGGGTTACATAAGGCAGGTGAGTTGAAATGTTCGACTGGCAAACATACTGTTGTTGTATACGTTATATATATATATTATATATATATATATATATATATATATATATATATATATATATATATATATATATATATATATATATATATATATATATATATATGGTCAGTTACCACGAAACGTCGACAGAATTTGCTTTAGGGGGTAAATGTTGAATTCAATATTTCACGTTTTCATTTTAGTCACTAATAAATAACATGTCAAGGTATACGGGAAATAAATTTGGGTAGCTTAATTAGTAAAACCGGCTCTTTGGCATCGCTTTGCGCTTTGAAGTTGGGTGTCCGTGTTGCGCGATACTGAGCATATGCACGCACATAGTGTATCTAATATAATATATTATATGTTATGGTATTTAATTTTTTCGCTAAGTGTTCTAGTTTATTTTTTGAGGATGTGGTAGGTTTATGGTTCAAAATTGACAGAAGTGGCAATGTTTGTAAATATTCTTTTGTTTTCATGCAATTAAGAAATTAGAATACATTTTCGGTATCCCGTAAAAAGAGTAAAGCGGTCATATATTTACTTGTCATTCTAAGGGGAACTGCTTGTATAGTATCACCGTAAATACAGGTATAAAATGAACAACTACCTTTTCAACGGAAGAAACCTTATGCGGATACTGTCATCTGTAGTCTTCTTGAGGATGTTTAAAATAGGTATACGCTCGGTATTGCTGAAAGGCATTCTTCATTAGTATTTTCAAAATAGAAAATACTTGTTCTAAGGGGCATTTGTCTTATTCTGCCTGGCCTCAGCCTGTTGCCCTGAGGCAGTTATGTGCACTATTTTTCCAATTATCACCATTTCTGAGGAAATGCAGGTCTCGTTTAACTCAGACGTCGTCATTATGGCAAGAAGTATATTTAACCAAGTAATTGCCATGTCGATTAGTTTGTAATGTTCGGGATGATTAAACAGTCTTCCTTTCAGCTAATGGACGCCCTCACGAAATGTTGGTCTTCTACTGTTGGTCGTCTAGTGACAAAAGACAATATTT
This sequence comes from Ridgeia piscesae, assembly GCA_025642075.2. NCBI lineage: Eukaryota > Metazoa > Annelida > Polychaeta > Sabellida > Siboglinidae > Ridgeia > Ridgeia piscesae. Next base: position 74,961 of record JAODUO010001632.1, on the reverse strand, counting down.
CTAGTGTATCCAGTGGCTCAGTAAATATTAGGCATCTGACAAATCTGTTATACTTTTTAATGATTCAATAACAGGCGGAGATCATGTGAAATTCTATATAATACTCTTAACCAAATTTATTATATGTAGGCATAGAATACATTCTGCTAATCAGAATAACAAATATCAAAATATTCTACTAATGTGCCTACTGCTACAGTAACGTGCTGCATTAGTAAGTGATAACCATGGCAATCACCTCATCGACACACTAAACGTGTCTACTATTCTCATATTCTACGAAAGCATGAGATGAACTGAACATGTCCTTTATTCAGCAATGTGTACAACATGTTTTTACTCCTCGATAGTTGACACCATCTGATCGTTTTAGACTATTCTCGAAAATAGAAACGACGGCCATTGCTGGAGCTTCACGTGGATCTTCCTCCAACTGATCCCGGATGACTGCGACAGGGACAATTCTCCACCCGTCGCAGTGTACGTGAAATACCCGCCCCCTTCATAGCAACAGTCATGGTAACATGCCGTGCTGTATGTTTTTGTAATATGGTTAGATTACAAAAACGTTTTGTCGACGTTTCGTGATAACTGACCATATATATATATATATATATATATATATATATATATATATATATATATATATATATATATATATATATATATATATATATTATGTGTGTGTGTGTGCGTGTGGTGTGCGTGCGCGTGCGCGTGTGCGTGTGCGTGTGGAACGATGTAGGACACGACACGAGGTACCAATTAATATAAAATATATATATATATATATATATATATATATATATATATATATATATATATATATATATATATATATATACACACACACACACACATTATATAATCAGTCCTATGCTACTGTCTAATTTGTTGGAAAGGAAGCTTATCAGTTAAGAATAGAGTGCTGCTGGATCGGGTAGTACGGTCAGCCAGCAAAACCATTGGCACGACACTCCCTACAGTGGATGAACTCTACGAAACATATATGATGAAAAAAAATAAGGGACATTTTAAAGGACACTTCTCACCCATTGCACGAATTATACCGTGTTGCACAATCTGGTTGTAGGTACATTTCCGAAAGAACAGTTATCGAAACACATTTCTTCCAACTTCTGTTAGGGTACTAAACGCGAAATCGGGGATGGGAAATGATCGGGGAGGATGGGGGGATACAATGGGGCGCACTACTTTCCTACAACTTGGCACTGTCACTTCTAATTGTCACTACTAATGGGGGGACTATTAAAGGTTATTGTATTGTATTGTATTGTATTGTATTGTATTGTATTGTATTGTATTGTATTGTATTGTATTGAATTATTGTATTGTATTGTATTGTATTGTATTGTATTGTATTGTATTGTATTGTATTGTATTGTATTGTATTGTATTGTATTGTATTGTATTATTGTATTGTATTGCATATATATATATATATATATATAATATATATATATATATATATATATGTATATATAATTATAAGTATACAAGTTACATATACACTGTATTAATTAACTAATACTAGTGTTTATAAACCAACGGGTATTCAAAATAAAAAATCATCGTATAAGTATAGTAACTATAAATTGTAAAGCGATTACGCGAAATAAATTACTAATAAACTGAATAATACACTATCTAATATTTAGCAGATAACACTACTTGCTGTATCTCACAGTAGCCATACCACGGCCGATACCTTACTCTTAATGCGTAACTAATGCAAAACATAATGCAAAATATAGTGCAAAAAACTAACGTCATTATGAAGCATTGACATGTATATTACATGATGTATATACATTACATAATACATTATGTACATTATAACGTTTAGTGTTGTGTAAGTCTGTTTGACATACATCTATAATAATTTGATACAGTACATGTTGTTTCATAATTCCTAATTACATATGTTCGTACATAGTTTGTGAACCCATGGTATGAATGGTTGTTTATATTACCAAACATAATTGTTGGTAAGTAATTTTGTTTGATTAGTTGGGGAATGTCGTGTGTGATACAAAGCTGGCATTGCTTGCAATTTGTAACTGTTTTCTAGAATGTCGTAAACATTGTTAACTGATTATTGCCCGTGAAACGAAAGTCTCTATAGATGAAAGAAACATCTTGATTTGGATAAGAAACAAACTTCATTTTATTTAATTGGTAATGAATCCACTATTTAGTTCCATTCAACTTGCCTGTTCTTCGGGCGCCAGTTAACTGCAATAAACACGACGCATCTTGACACAGAACCAATTCAGCCACGTAGGCCTAACCCAGTCCCAACAGGGAAACAATTGGTTGGGCTTCAAATAGCCTCGTTTACCCAGGCTCCGTGGTGTGGCAGCACTTTTAAGCCACTGCCTGGTGGAGTTATGCTCTACGTTTCTGACCGCCAGGGCGGCCTTACTCCATATCAGAATAGAGACGCTGATTGCTTCTAAGGCGAATTTGAAATACAAATAAATAAGGATACTTTTTTTTATCAAATATTACGATATTATAAAAAAAGTATTTAAAATTGCAATGCTACTCACAAAATAAACATTACATTAACAATGTTCGTTGTTAGTTGTTCATCTTATTTTTATTGTCTACTTTTTATTTTGTGTACCGCTATTTTATAACTTGGTTTCATTATCAAAAGCATACGTACTATATAAACAATAATTATTATTGAAAACAGCGATGCCGTCTGACGGCTTCGATCAGTGATACTACATATGGGTTACACCAGTGAAGCACTTGTGTCACCAGGCTACCTTCTCGGTGAAGTTACGCAGCCGAGAGACAGCTGGTTAGTCGAGACTCGCTTTCGAAAGACATCCGCGGAACAAGTCGATAGAGAAGCAAACAATAACGGACACATGTGGCGCAAAAGCAGACAATGACGAAGTAATTCGTCACGACGGCTGTTGGTAGATTATGACGGTTTACAGTGCAATTCATTAGTGTTTATCCTTCACCATGTACCATCTTCGCTGGTTTGGTTTCATCATCAACACGTGTGTGTGCTACAGAAGTGACTAATCGCGGCCCTTCGATATCCTGTCATCAACATGTATATGTGCTACAGAAGTGACTAATCCCTCCGATATTCTGTCATCAACACGTGTCTGTTCTACTGCTATAGATGTGACCAATCGCGGCTCTCCGATATCTTGTCATAGACACGTGTATGTGCTACAAATCTTACCAATTGCAGCCCTCCGATATCCTCAGCTATGACCTCTGGAACGATACCCAGGATGAGTGTAATGTGGGGAACTTTTGTGATGACAGTCACTTGAAGTCAAACGTGATTTTCATCGCGTGTCCAGCGTTATCGACGATCAATTACAACAATGCGTACAACAAAAGAATATGAAACATATTGTTGGATCATTTAGCGTATAAACCGTTTTATAATAACAAAGAGTTAGACGATTTAATTTGACTTGGAAACATTGCTTATCCTCATTGCTACTATGGTGACAGTTTTGCACACTGTTATTTTTTGGAACTGCGTAATTTTGAATAGAGCAGTTTTCCCAGAAAAGTATGTGGTCTCATTGGTAATCCATAATCAGTAACCCCGATCAGTTATCTTTATCATCGCCAAATGTCACAGGTGTCCGGGAAACGACAATAGGTAAGCAGTGACCTACACATTTAGTATGTGCTTATGACGCTGGGCATGCAATGTAGCTATAATTGAAGACAATCGTTATCCTTCGCTAGAAGTTACCAAACAAGTACTCAGACGATTGTAAACATGCATCTGCATCGACAATAATGCCTACACTGAATTTGAATTGTTCATAGTGACATGCATAAAATCGAAATTATGGACGTAGCATCTCTTTGGATATTTTGATTAACAAATTATACGACAACGCATTAGGGGCACAACTAATACAGACATGGATATACTCATTGAGTGTCAGTAATGATAAATTATATACTAGTTTCAAAATAAATATCGTCCACAGCGTTTCGCTCCTACATACGTAATATTTTACAGGTAGCAATTGAAGACGCTGGACACTCTGCGGTGTTGGACACGCAACATACCGTTAGATAAACAGAATGGAAACAACTCTAAACATGCAAGAATGTGTATAAGAATTACGAAATTTAAATGGACCATTGCTGTGTAAATTAATTCAAATATTCAATCGCAGGAACGGGTGCGTAGCCGAGACGGTGTTTGATTGAGCAGGACTGTCAGCCATGGAAGTAAAGTGTAAAGCGCTTTGAGCGGTTCCGATGACTGGATACTGCGCTATATAAGAACTTATTTTTACTTTACATAGCACATGTTAAGGTATTTTATGTAACAAACTGAACAACGACATTTGAGGTTGATAGATAACAGAGACTGATCATGTTTGAATGTAAACAGTGAGTGATTACTGCATGGTATCGTTGCCAACTTGTCTCTCGCAGTTAGACATAATTATTACATTTCATTCGCTGAACACATGACGCTTGACATGCAATTATTTCTCTTCACATTGGTTGGGGCAACATGTCCCAAGGATGTTTTTGTTTTCCTGTAACCGATTAAAGGTAAATTGTTATGATGAACATGGGAACGTATCTTCACGAGCGCATGTCACGACAGTCATTCAATGGCACTACCCGAATGGAACCGGAGCTTCTGTAACTGACCGGTGGGGATGTAGAGGCCACAAGTGGCCAACCCTGACAACTGGACACAAACTGGTGACCGGCATTCATGCAGAACTCTTCGAAACATGATGTTTCCCGGACGACTACCTGCTGCTTGTTTGCCTTACTCGTGCCTAATTGGACCAACGTCAGACATCTATAAGGACGCGTCTCTTAATCCGCGACGTCGTCACAAGCATGGGCTGTGTCGTCCTTACTGACAAGGACGTTGTGGATGACAATTTGGGCTGTTTGTGTCCAAGTGAAGATTTCCCGTGCGCATGTGATCTTGGAACCCCGTTTTAAAGCGTCGCCAACACATTGTCATCTACTCCATCGCATGGCCATGGCATAATAGCTCGAACAACTTGCAGTGGTGTTTAACAATGTAGAGTACCGTGCTGTTACGATGTTGTGAACTCTGACTGTTTGGTAGGTAGTTCCCGTCTTCTATCTGAGGAAGAGGTCTCTTTACAAGTAGCAGTACATGTTTGGTTGAGGCATACACTGCTACGCTGTTGTGACTTCAGTCGTCCAACAGAATCATGTGTGACTTGTGTTTCAGTTCGTGTCTGTCCGGGTAACTCCAATGCACCATCGGGTGGAATGCTACCTGTTAGCGGTCGAACTAGGCACTTTGGATCTCCTTGTTCATGTACCAGACACACAATTTGCAGAATTGTTCTGCCGGAATTTGCCGTATGCGAGTTACCCTCTGAAAGCGTAATGGCAATGCCTTGCCACTCTTCAAACATGACTGTAATTGCTTCTAGAGTGTTCCGCATTTCCACTCTGCGCTGGACACCCGAGTACATAGTTCGTTTGCATTGTTGCCATCCCCAGGTGTTTGATGGCTCTTCGTTTCAAAGCAACGTTCTGGTGCTTCTGGCATAAGCATGCGCTGTTCCTTCCAAACATACCATTACAACATGTTTCGGCGATGCCATCGGAAGAAGGAGAGTGATGTTCTTGCATCCGGAATTTCCTGAGAGAACTGTGCGTGTAGATTTCGAAGATCGTCATTCAAAGGATATCTCTGTACCTGTTCACACCATCCTTCCCGGCAACCTTCTCACTTGGGAGAGTGTAGAATTATCCGGTCGCTCCCTGAACTCCTTCACGTGTAATCGCATTCGTCTGGCCTTCATTCGTTTGCCAACAAACCCATTCTTGGGGAGAATATATCGTCTGTGTATATGCAAACTCATCGCGACCATGCTTCCTGCCCAACTTTCCTTCAGGTGACGTCCAGTGACGAATGACCGCATTTTCTTGACTGAAAGTGCTTGCATTTCCATCACAAGTGTTTCATGGGCAGCGAAAACCTTCGTCACTTCTTTATTTCTCGACGGTTTCAATCCGTCCTTCCTACGTCGAACCAATTCTTACTTGTCCTGAATCGTCTTCTTCATTCTGCGTAGTGTGGCATTAATGCTTCTCCATAAATCTTTGGAGCATATTCGTACTCATCTTGAAGACATTTGGCTACTTTTGGGTAGATGACCTTTTCTTCTTCGGTACGTTTCCAGCATCAGGAATTTCAGCTGTCACGACGGCTACTAATCCTTGTGTTGCTGGTGAATATAGTTTGGGAAACTATTGAATATTACTATTACCATTGATGGTGTTATAGCACTGTGGTTGCTGTTTAATATGAACAAATAAAAACGATGTACCTCTCCCATTCTTTTGAAGGCAGCAGACTCTTTAAACATGTTATATTTTGTTGAATTTAGGTCTATATTTTCTTTTGCATATCATTTGATAACTATTTTGGAAAAACATACACGTATAGGTATCATACAGCGATAAGCATATAGTCATGTAATTGACACGCAAAAAAACGGTCTTTGTAGAAAATGCTGTATACGTTTTTTATTCCTCGTGTTTTAAACATAATATATCTAGTGTCTATTCCAAATATGTATTCCATTTGCATAGTGAGCGCAGAAAAACCAATGAAGCAGTTTTCGCATGGCTCTACGTCAAACTTTAGAAACTTCAATTGTAAGGATAATTTTGTTCATTTGTGGCACTTTACGGTCAATTTCTGCCATTTAATTAATAACTCGAAAAACAAAATGTAGCTTAATTGTTTTGGGTTGACTGACTTACCGCCATATGTCTACACATAACACGTCACACGTGTCGTGGGCAATGTGTTTTGTGGATATTTTTGTATATATTGAAAGCCATCGAGCTGGAGAAAAACATTCTACACCAACCTTGCCTAGCACGATTACAACTTAATGGCAGTGATTATGGAAAGTATCCACATTTTCTCATATAGACTTTTTACTTTTACATTACATGTTACCATGGCAACCAATATGAACACCACTAAATTGCGCAAGAAGCTGGAAACCAGAGCGCACGTAACGGCGCGGACCGAGAGCCGGGTTAATGGATAATCGCTCCGATTTCACGTAATTGAGAGTAGGTCTCGTTTGGTAACGTTCACGTTGAGCGAGGCAGCTTGTGGTCGCTTGTAATTATGCTGCGAACACAAGCTCTCCGTCCCTCGGCACTGCCGAAGCTCTGAGCAACAGTCCGGATTGGGTATTCGTCCCGTTTCACCTTATGTAAGATCACATTTGTATTCGCCATAGGCGGCCATTTTAACGTTTCCTTCTTTGCTTGTCAGGTTTTGTTACTAGATTATTTATATTTTCAGACATTGGTTAGCCTTCATTCACATACGTGCTGTAAAATTCGTGAAATTCGAATACCTCATTTCCCACTGTCCAATCTTTAGCATGACACCTCTTAATTTTTGCTAAAACCAGAAACAGATTTGCCTTGCTCGCATCAACAAATGACGCCTGTATTTATGCGCAGAAAATCAATGGTCAATTTCACACGCCGGGAATAAATTACTTTTCAATGTGTTGAATGTGTTAGAAAGGGTAAATTGGTTCAATAACAATTAATACAGTTATGCAAACATTTGTCAAAAACATCAGTAAAGGTTATTTCAGTAAGCTTATGAACATTAACACGGTTGACACAACACAACTGGCTATAATATATATATATATATATATATATATATATATATAATATATATTATATATATATATATATATATATATATATATATATATATATATATATATATATATGCATTAATGTTTAATATGTCAATATCATGCATGTATGTATGTATGTATGTATGTATGTATGTATGTATGTATGTATGTATGTATGTATGTATGTATGTATGTATGTATGTATGTATGTATGTATGTATGTATGTATGTATGTATGTATGTATGTATGTATGTATGTATGTATGTATGTATGTATGTATGTATGTATGTATGTATGTATGTATGTATGTATGTATGTATGTATGTATGTATGTATGTATGTATGTATGTATGTATGTATGTATGTATGTATGTATGTATGTATGTATGTAAGAATTTATGTATGTATGTATGTATGTATGTATGTATGTATGTATGTATATATGTGTATGTATGTATATATGCAGATATGTATGTATGCATGTATGTATATTATATATATATATATATATATAGTATACATACCTGTATATATACATATATATATATATAATATATATATATATAATATATATATATATAAAACAGTTCATACATACATACATACATACATACATAAATGATATATATATATATATATATATATATATATATATATATATATATATATATATGTCAATTTGCAGCAATGTATGTACGTATTCAGTAGCAAGATAGATCAAAACCGGATTCACAGTGAAGTGAATTCGACTTTCTAATTACTTCACTACCGCGCCTCTAAATCAAATATGTATAAGGTTATTTCATTACAACCTGCATATTGCCGATAGAAGCGATCAACTCGATTAGTAGATGTCCGCCTAAAGAGGCTAAACAACAATGAATGCACTGCGCCAGCATACAAGGCAATACTCCTACTCCGACGTCTAATACCTCGATCAGTGCAATACCTAACGTCCGTGATGACCTCGTAACTAGTCTAATATAACCGTTGTCCATCGACGGCGCCCTGCGGTAATGTAATGAGAACGACGCAGAACTTGCACTACAGAGTTAGACGTAGATAGTAACACGATTTTCACGTACGATTATTGTGTGTCGTGTAAATTGTTTTATTATTATTACTACTACTACTAATTGAAACCTGCCGTGGGTGGTACAGTGTAAGGAGTTCACACATGCATATTGCGCATGCGCGTGCAAGCGTAGTGAATAACTTGGTATGATTTGACCTAACCTTTGTCCGCCAAATGTGACGCTGTGTAGAAGTAGTTTAGTTGTAGGTTCCACGTCTCATCGTATTATTATTTTCTTCTCCTTATTTCTTATTCGTCTTCTTCTTTTTCTTTTCCTTATTCTTGTTTTTGTTCTTCATCTTCTTCATCTTCTTCATCTTCTTCATCTTCTTCATCTTCTTCTTCATGTTCACAGAATGCGTGTTATTGTATATTCTCTGGCTTCCTCTTGATCGTTCATGTATCTTTCCTGTTGTTACCTACCACATGTTCTAACGTTAGCCCATGAGTCAAGCATGCCACTGGGGTTGATTCTCTAATTACCTCTATGATTGTCAGTTACATAGATATGTGATGTGTCTGAAAATGAATGGTGGACATTTCAGGAGTGTAGCTTATTGCTTTTTTCACGCTATCTTTAAACATAGATGCCATTTTAAAGCGGAAATCAAGCAATTCAAAATGGTGTCGAATCTAAACACGTTTTAACTGAAATTTAGTTATTCACAATAAACGTACGAGCAGGACAATATTTAGATAATCGTTTGCTATGCTCCTAATATTAGGAACACATCCACGCAAATGCAGTAGTTTGAAAATATATAGTGTAGCCATATGTAAAAAGGTGTTTATTATAATTAATATAAATTCTGAAGACTGCAATAACTGTCTCTAAAGTATGCTAATCGGTCTGATCCCAGGTAGTGGGACAAGCATAACCTGTTTAATTGCTTAATAAAATATAAACACAAATGTGTGTATAAGACAATCCCCTGACCGAGAGACGTAAAAGAAGGGTGGACAGTGTAGTATTATTCTCTTGTCCAAACTGGACCACAGCACGCATGAACTGACCAGTGGACCCGAACTGGTTACTGCTGCGTGACGCGTGAAACAATTGGCGGGAGGAGCACGACCAGTTACTTGTCAACACCTTTCATGACGACATAGATGCGTTGATTGCCGCAAAAGTTACAGCATACTTGTTGTCGAGACCGACGGATTACCCCGATCGTTACACCGACTTGTCAAGACACATGCTACCAAGACCGTTAAACCGAATGCATCATCGAAACTCATGGATAACCTAGATCATTACACCGACTTGTCAAGACACATGCTACCAAGACCACTAAACCGAATGCATCATCGAAACTCATGGATAAACCCAAGATCATTACACCGACTTGTCAAGACACATGCTACCAAGACCACTAAAACGAATGCATCATCGAAACTCATGGATAAACAAGATCATTACACCGACTTGTCAAGACACATGCTACCAAGACCACTAAACCGAATGCATCATCGAAACTCATGGATAAACAAGATCATTACACCGACTTGTCAAGACACATGCTACCAAGACCACTAAACCGAATGCATCATCGAAACTCATGGATAAACACGATCATTACACCGACTTGTCAAGACACATGCTACCAAGACCACTAAAACGAATGCATCATCGAAACTCATGGATAAACAAGATCATTACACCGACTTGTCAAGACACATGCTACCAAGACCACTAAACCGAATGCATCATCGAAACTCATGGATAACCAAGATCATTACACCGACTTGTCAAGACACATGCTACCAAGACCACTAAACCGAATGCATCATCGAAACTCATGGATAACCAAGATCATTACACCGTACTTGTCAAGACACATGCTACCAAGACCACTAAACCGAATGCATCATCGAAACTCATGGATAACCAAGATCATTACACCGTACTTGTCAAGACACATGCTACCAAGACCACTAAACCGAATGCATCATCGAAACTCATGGATAACCAAGATCATTACACCGTACTTGTCAAGACACATGCTACCAAGACCACTAAACCGAATGCATCATCGAAACTCATGGATAACCAAGATCATTACACCGTACTTGTCAAAACACATGCTACCAAGACCACTAAACCGAATGCATCATCGAAACTCATGGATAACCAAGATCATTACACCGTACTTGTCAAAGCACACGGAACAACACGATTATTACACAGTACTAGTCACCGAAACTCATGGATTATCAAATTCGTTACACCGTACTTGTCAACGAGACACAGAGATTGCCAAGATCATTACACTGTACTTGTCATAGAAACGCAACAATTATCAAGATCACCGTACTCATGGATTACCAAAATCATTACACCCTAGTTGTCATCGAGTCACAAGGATTACCAAGATCAATACAACGTACTTGTCAGTGAGACGCATGGATTGCCAAGATCGTTACATTGTACCATTATCATTACTTTGTGTTCAAATAACAAGAGACAAAATTAGCAGATGCTACATTCATAAGCCATAAGATCATAAAACATCTTTTTCTACAGCCTGAAGAGTACCAGGGGCAACAACATGGCCTAATCTTTTACCGTTTGTGTACCATCAATATGAAACGAGCAGTTGGTACCACTGCCATATAAAATGATAAGATGATGTTTCGATTTATTAAATTGTAAACGAGATTTGGAGTTCTGAAGATCATCCCTGAAGCGCCACTAAAATCCTCACAGTCCTCTCATGTTTGAAACGCTATTAATTATGAACCAGTACAAAAATGCAATGAGGCTTGATCGCCGGAATTAAATTAAATGTACCGGCCGTTAAATAAATAGATGGTGTCCTAGCAAGTATTGGCCTGCTAAGCGTTAAGCTAACCTGGAGGCTGTACTTTTACCAGACACATTGTCAAATAATACGCTACATCTTTTTTGCATCGTTTTATGCTGACATTTGGTCAGATAATATTCACTAATTGTATTCTCGGGCAACAAATTAGCTTTCCCGGTCTGAAACCTACGAGGTTTATTTATCTAAATAAGTACATAATTATATAAGTATGCTTACAAAGAGGTACGCAGATAACTATGTAAAACGAAAACAAAGGCAAAACACTGTCCAATAGAGTCAGACAGCTATAGTGCATTGGCTGAATTCTGTATTGAACATAATGTATAACATTTACTTATGTATAACATTACATATATATATATATATATATATATATATATATATATATATATATATATATATATATATATATATATATATATATAATCATACATACATTATATACATACATACATCCATACATACTTATATACATATACACATACATACATATATACACACACACACACACACACACACACACACACACACACACACACACACAAACAAACACACACACACACACACACACACACACACACACACAAACAAACACGCATACAGACACACACACACACACACACAAACACACACACCATACACATTCATACACTTAGATTTAAAAAAAAATTGCGATAATATATACCGTATCCATCACAACTCGTATCGTTGGTTCGCAAAACCTCAAATAATTTCAAGTTCTCAGTGGGCGGACAGCTCCTCTCTGATTGCACATTGTTAACAATTAGTACGCCGATATGCTATCAAAGACCCGTGTGTTGTACAATGGGCGATTAGTCATCAGTGTGAATCGAATTTAACGAAAACGAATTAACTATTCGCTTCTCCTCCAAGCCATCGGTGCATTGATTATTCTATGAGCTGATTAGCCTAATCAATCGAACAGGGTGACCAGTGGAAGTCCACGAGGTCACAACGTCCACTACGAGCCACGGACAACCCGGTTATCCACATGAATCCGCGATCTCAGCTGTCTCGGCGAAGTAGAACTACTCCCGGGAAAACATCGCTTAATTCATGTTCCTTCAGCAAGATGGAGCATGGCCATTGGAGATGCAACAGCACTTACGAGGATTATTAGTTTTATTGAGCAGGCAAGTAAGTGCGACTGTTTGTTTGTCAAATGTCTCTCGACGTTAACTGCTCAGAAATTCGTATATGAGGATACTTCAGTTGATAGTTTTTATATATATATATATATATATATATATATATATATATATATATATATATATATATAATATATATATATATAATTTATATATATAAATTATATATATATATGTATATATATATATATAATATATATATATATATAAATTATATATACATATACATATGCATATACATGTATATATATATATATATATATATATATATATATATATAATATATATGCATATTGATATATATATATATATATATATATATATATATATATATATATATATATATATATATATATATATATATATGAGTCTGCATGAACATCTGTCAAGTGATAGTTTGACATTAACAAATATATTTTTTATTTGTATCAGTTGTGTTCCTACATTCAGAAAGGAGATGAGCACAAGCGTTCACCATTACCTACTCTTTGGCACAGAGCACAGTGACATTTCCCATTTGTCGTCATCATCATCACCATCATCATCACTATGACAATCCTCGTCATCAATGTGCAGCCGTGGCGTCACATGGTTGAACGAAAGTCTCAGCATGCTATTTCCACATCTGCCTGTCTTCAAATCGTTTCCCGTCGTAAGTTGCTTTAGTTGATGACATACGAAGTCCATCGATTATGTCGTGTTCTACTGACGTGCCCTGACTGGTGTCGTTACGACTATATCCCTGATGTCTTAATCAAGATGGAGACAGCAACGAGTGCTCACAATTTTCACTCTTGCAGAGCCAGTCGGTTTTCCCGTTGGTGGCCATATTAACACTTGATCTGATTGTACGAAATCTGAACGTCTGGATCTCACTGTATACGTGAATTCTTTTTCTAATGACGAATTATATATATATATATATAATATATATATATATATATATATATATATATATATATATATATAATATATATATATATATATATATATATATATATATATATATAATATGTATATATATGATTATATATATATATATATATATATATATATATATATATATATATATATATATATATATATATATGTTCATAACGAATAATAGTCATGCATATGCCACAGTGTGTTAGTAAATACATGACAAATATTACGCATCAAAGCATTTCTTTGTGACCCGACAGTGCTTCTGTCGTGTTCCAAGTTGATAATTATGAATAGTCATTCTTTGATGACTTTAAACTCTTTATAATATACATAATCCTGTTAATATAATTATGTTATGTAATTATACGTCTATATTTAATTAGAATTACGTTTTGTTTATCACTAATACCCATTGCAATATACGGATAACTTAGGCGAATCGAATCCAAACTAGAAATTCCGCGTACGCATTGTTATAATATGGCACATGGATATATTATCACGATCGTTATTTATTAATAAAACATAATTCTAATGAAATGAAGGCGTATAATTACATAACATAATTATATTAATAAATATTGTGTACATTGCGGAATTGTACATTCTCAAAGAATCTCTTTCCATTATAAATTTGAACACTAAAGAGCCATTTCGTTTCCCAAAGAATCCCTTTAAACTGCGTGTTTTCATATTTCATCCGGTTTCTTTTCCGCCATAATGATCCGAAACGAAATTCTGAAATAACTACTGCCTGTTCACAAGCGTTAATCTCGCTAATCCTTTCAACAGCCGCTCACAGCGGCATCCGACTTCTATTACTTAAACGAGACTAATCCAAACCTGCGCTGTTGATCTTGCACCGTCCACTCCGCCGTCCGCGCTCAACCCTTCTATGCTGCAAATTGGATGGTCAAATTTCTACTACAGTCGAACTAAAGCGGACGCACCAGTCGCCAACTGGCCATAAACAACATTGTGATCTGCTACGGCAAAGCGGTGCCTGTTCGTCTGCCCAGAATATTTTAAGAGGTCGTAGGAGCGAGTTTCTCGCGCAAGCTGGCGGCGGGAAACTCTTTTAATAATAATATGTATTGAGTTTGCACTGACTTAATTAAATCTTCAGGAGTGTTGATCTAATAATATGGCGCGTTGTTGGAATGATTGCAAGACTGTCGGTACGGTGATATGCGTTCGATTCATGATGTCGCCGTTTGCTGGTTCGGTACAGGCTCAGTTGGTGTTA
>JAODUO010001632.1:55000-57500 GCA_025642075.2 Ridgeia piscesae | reverse complement strand
GGTTCTACAAATAGTTAATGCTAGAGGCACTGATACGCAACTAAGTCCGGAAGGCACGTTTTGACTCACCAGGTAGGTTCCGCCACAGAGCATTTCTCGACCAATGAGTAACGATTATGTGTCCACGTGGACAGCCTCTGTTTACACAGTACCCGTACTTGACCATGTTTCCACGTGGTTCTGCTTGTGTTTACATTGTACACGTGGTGAAAACAAACATGTGTAACTATTTTGCTAAAACTACACGCAGTTGTTTCGAATTCTGTTTTACAGTCTGTAATGTGTGATTATGCTCCGCGAATTTTATCTCAACGAACTGAACAGAAATATTATAAGTTTTAAAAATACGTTTTCAAGAAAATATGATACAAATATTTGTGTACATACACTTTGAAGAGAAAGTATGTGTCTACAGGATTATTGAGATTTTTGAATTTCAAGTGAATGATGTGTGTAAATAAATAATAAACAATGTAAAAGTAATAAAATAATTAGTAATACGAAAATATAGGTGGTACAAATTGAATAGAATTGAATGTGTTCACCAAGCAACAACAAATATACAAGGATAATGCTTTGATAACACATAAAATTTGTCTAAACACAGCAACTAATTGCTGTGCATACATAAACACTATACCATAATAACATAATAAAGACAACATATAAGCGTGTTAAAAGGAAATGCATCAAATTAAGCATTTAGGTAATTATTATTTGCATTCCCTAATACATTTCTAAACCAATTCCTTATATTACATAAGCACGACATTGACTAGGATATTAGACACACTTTACTATGCATTTCGGATACCTATTAATACATGATCCAATACTTTATATATGTAACAAAAAGACTGATTATTGTTATTATTACCCACGGAATAATAACAAACGTTCATACTGTTGTAGAAGATGTTTTTGTTAAATTATTTTTAAACTGATAAACCGTACTGTATATATGCAGGTGCGGTTGTAATTTAATCAACAACTTAGAGCCTTTAACACGCCACTTTATATGTCGTTCTACTATATTTTATTTTGTAATTAGTGTTTCTATTGTGTGTATTGTGATTGTGACTCACATAGTAACTTACCTGAAGCTTAAGGATAACAAAACAAAAATACATCAGTTTCATTGCGACTGTGATGATGGCAGCTGGTCATTGTCAATTGAGTTATTATGCCAGCTCTTTTTAGAAAATGAGTTGCTGTTGGTGTATTTTATATTGCTGCACGTCACGTCATCCGTTACCTTTAGTTTAGTTATGCAAATGTTTTACTCTACCTGACCACCTTCTAAGTATATTCGAAAAAGCTACGTCTAGGTTTAGCAAAATAGTTACGAATACTTGTTTTCATCACGTGTACAATTACAAACACAAGCAGAACCACGTGGAAACATTGTCACGTGTACCGTGTAAACAGAGGCCGTCTACGAGGACATATGCTCGTTTTCCATTTGTCGAAAAATGCCCTTTGGCGGAACCTACCTGGTGAGTCTAAATGTGCGTCCGGAAGTGTACTTTGTTTGCCTGTTGCTAAGCTGTGTTTGTGTTAATTTCCGCACGAAATCACCTTATGAAAGGCCACTAGCAGTCTGCCAACCAATGGGCAGTGTTATTGTTGGATACAAATAACAGTGCCAACATGTTGCGTGCCTGGATGCACAAACTAATGAAAGCTTGTGTAACTACGGTAGAGAGAAACCACTGGTAGCCGATGAAGTACAGCATCGTTTGCAAGTGTCACTTTATCACCAGAATGACTAAGACAGAACAATAACCAGTGCTAATTATATGATTATGATATTATTTTGTAAGTCTGCCCTATCCGTGTGATGCGTGTATTGTCAACATACAGGTTTTAGTTATGTGATTAAAAGGCATGCGACTGCTACAGTAACCGCTACCTGACCCTAAGGTTTATCAGTTAGAATGTCGCGACGTCTGCATACCGAGTCTGAGTAGTACATATATATATATATATATATATATATATATATATATATATATATATATATATATATATATCTTTTTTTGTGTGTATATGCTTGCATTTAATCAATAATAATTATGGATATATATATATATATATATATCCATAATTATGATTGATTAAATGCAAGCATACACACACACACAAAAGATACATGCAGAGTACTTACAACACAAGAAAATGAAACCACTTGTTTTATAGTGTGGTTATTTGAATGATACAAATACTTGAACAGATATTAGTGTATTATTAGAAAGTGGTGTACCAAAAGATACACTAGCTAATGTAATTAAAATAGCATTGTTAAATATATATCTTGCTAGGCGTGCCTTTGATTATTATAGATTAATAATGATTAATTATTTAATTAATTATAATTGCTAGGCCCACTGTGCATTGATATTATGTGCATAGCATGGGCCTACTGCATGGCATAGCCTTGACCCTTGCCATGATATTGTATAGAATAGGCTAGCCGTAGGCTTAGAAATAAAATAATTAC
>JAODUO010001632.1:37500-52500 GCA_025642075.2 Ridgeia piscesae | reverse complement strand
ACACACACACACACACACCACACACCTCTCTCACACTCTCTCCACACACACACACACACACACACACACACACACACACACACACACACACACACACCTCTCTCTCTCTCTCTCTCTCTCTCTCTCTCTCACACCTCCTCTCTCTCTCTCTCTCTCTCTCTCTCTCTCTCTCTCTCTCTCTCGTCGGCGCAACGCGTGTCATTTGCAGGCAGGTTAAATTATTGGTCTCAATTTGTGAAACCCCAGCGGCGAAACCCTCCGTGTTTCACGTCAGACAATGCGCGCGCGCCTGTCGGCCTGTCCACGCTTAGTGGAACACGTAAACACGTCTTACAGAACGTGCGCCGTGAGAACCCGTGCAGGTAAGCAGCTCGTTTGATGCCTGCTCGAAGGCGCGTTACCGTGGCGGGATGTCGGCCACTCTACGGATGCATGCCGAAGCACTGCCTAAAGTGGCTGCCTTAGACCGCTCGAAGCAGCCAGCGTATGATCGCGAACCATTATCATATTGGAATTGATTTGCGCGGCGAGAGCTTACATTCGGTTATTGCGTCGATGACGCGATGTCCATTTGGCAGTCGGCTGCCCGGACGATGAACGGCTCTCAATCGGTGCTGTTGCTTGACCATGTAGCGTTGTCGGACGGTCCTTGTGGCTTCAGCAGCTGCCCCGGCCAGACTGCTGAGTAGTTGTAAGAATTCTCATCAATAAAGTATAACCAGTTTCGCCGTGGAGGCGTGAGAACCGTGGAGCTATTTGCACGACTGTCTTCGCTTGTCTTACACGCAACTTACAGATGGCTGACACGGACCACGAGGTGCGTGGCGAGGTGAGGTGAAGCGTTTGCAGCCACAACGTCAGATATGTTCCGCTTTGAACTGGATTAAGTCGGGGGAGCTAGGAAGTACAACGAAAGACTCCACCGATGATTGCTATGACCAGCGCCAGTTGTTTATACCAAATCAGTGTTACGCGTATAATACCAAGACTGACCAGTGGACATTACCTGGGTAACGGTGTCAACACAGCTCACGTAACCGGCTGCTTGTGAGGTCCACCAACGCGGAGACAACATGGCGCTGTTTAAAGACGTCGCAGGTAGTATCGACCGATTGTCATCGTTACATACCTATGAGAGGGGATTAAATTGAGTTGCCTCGGCTCTTGTGGACGTTAACGTCGAGTTTACCGTATAACAAACGTCACGCGTCAACATGACGTTGTTGAAACCACGTGACAGGACACAACAGAAGAGTCGCCATTCGACAAGCGAGAACGAGTTATCCACAAATGTGTGACGTGGGTAAGTAGCAATGCTTTAGCTGTTAATATATATTCAACGAATATTAATTATGCGTTCGAACTATTGATATCGTTCATTATTTTATGTGGTTATTGCAAAGTTATTATACATATTGTAAATATGTTTCGTTACAATAAGTGTGTTAGATAACGTCTCTGAGTTATAAGTATGTACTTTCCTGTGTGTTATGAAATATGTAATCCTTTGAAACGTAACAGATTTTATGTGTCTACTTTTAGTACGCATTACAAATATTGTTAATATTATAACATTATTATATGCGGAAATACCAACATACAATAATGTAGGCAACATATGCATTAATCATAATATACCTACTCCACAACATCGACATCAAATAGAATACGTAATTATAACATACATGTTGCACGTCGTAGACACCAACTAGAATATGTTACCATAATGTAGACATCGCACGACATACGCGCCAAATAGAATACGGTAGCATAACATACATATTGCACGACACAGACATCAAATAGAATAGTTATCACAACACATACAGTGTACGTCACAGACACCAAATAGAATACCTTATCATAACATATATATTGCACGAAATAGACACCAAATTGAATACGTTACCATAACTCAAATCAGGTAAATACAATTGCAAGTCATCGTACAGAGAAAATGGTAGGTGTTGATCGCCTGCACGTTGTTGTTGACAGAACGACGTAATGAGTCGATATTGCTCAGGTATAAATAACTATTATGCCTTAACACTTGGCCGAAGTGACCATTCAAAATACCGTCCAATACCAAAATAATAATAATCACAGACACTAATGCAGTGACGTAGCTAGAGGGGGGAGAGGGGGTCATACCCCCCGTCCCATAAAATGTGGATGGTGGGGAACGGAAGACCAGTAACTGGCCGCCTGATCCCTGGTGTCATACACTACAGAGGGTGCAAGGATGCCTCTGTAAGACTTTCTTTCCCAGTCTTATCCTGGTGCAAAAACATTTGTCATCGTTCAAATGGGATTAAGTTAGGAATTCTCCACTTCTGTCGCTGCTGCAGCCCAAAAGGTGACACAGCAACGAAAATGTCATTATTCTCAATGTGCATGATGGCTAATGGCTATTAAGGATTCAAAATAATAGTTGCCTGGTTACTACATTAGGGTTCAATTTCATTTTGTTGTTGTTCTTTTTTTTGGCATCACTGTTTTCGTTTCCCTTGTCGTTTTTCTTCCCTTCACGTTTCTCTCACTACTATCAGCAGTTTCCAATTCCTTCTGTCTGTTGCTCTTTGTCTCCATTCTTCTCACACTCTTTCTACGTCATTCTTAATGCAATCCCCCATCGCAATTTCGGTCTTCCTGACGCTTTCCCCTCCACGTTCTAAATATCTCCTCTCGTTGTCACTTTTAATCTCCCATTATTCCCATGTCAACCTACTCCTCACCAATTTCTTCTTAAAACATTCCTTCACTCCAACCCCCACTCTATTCATTCTTCTCTTATCAGCTCTCTTGGATACCACGATTCTTCTCACCAGGTTGTTTTCGCAAACCCGGACCTTCTCCTGTTGTTTCTCTGTTAATACCAACGTCTCTAGTGTATTCAAGTATGCCGTGGTAACACACGAGCTGAGCACATTTACGTGATATTACGGCTGTAATCCTCATTTTGACAAAAACAGATTATCTGGTCGATTTTGCACTAGGTAACGCCTCGTCATCTATGATAAGGTAGAATGCTTAGTTATTGTTCCGTCAGAGTAAGTGACTACATGCTGGTATTGGTCATGATCTTTGATTTGGTTTGGGGCGTGTAACATGAGGAATGTGGAGGCCGGCTATGGCGGATATTATGTAGGGATTATGGGCTCGTGTTTCTTTAATAATGTATCGTTTCTCTCGTATTTTCTATACATTCTAAATTTGACGCCTTCTGTGAATGGTTTTGCTGAACTGCCAGCTACATTGGTCAGTGTGTGTGTGTGTGTTGTGTGTGTGTGGTGTGTGTGTGTGTGTGTGTGTGTGTGTGTGTGTGTGTGTGTGTGTGTGTGTGTGTGTGTGTGTGTGTTTGTGTGTGTGTGTGTGTGTGTGTGTGTGTGTGTGTGTGTGTGTGTGTGTGTGTGTGTGTGTGTGTGTGTGCGTGCGTGCGTGCGTGCGTGCGTGTGTGCGTGCGTGCGTGCGTATGTGTATGTGTATGTGTGTGTATGCATATATATATATATATATATATATATATATATATATATATATATATATATATATATATATATTCAATTTGCTTAGTTGTCGGATGGCCCCCTCCAATGCAAAATCCTGGGTGATTTCATGTCCTTTCACTTATGGTAATAGGGTAATAAAGACGTCCATTGGTGTTGCCTGTGAAGCAACAAACCTGCGCATTGCGAGCAAGTACCGGACACTTGGATACGCCGCTGCATTACACATTTAGGCATATAGTTGAGCACGAACATTGATTAGCATTATACATGTAAAATAATCGCAAACAGGAACACACACCAGTCCAATGACATGTCGTTCAGATACATGCTACGTCGAACGACAGCACACATGCCGGCGTTGTGAAGAAATATTTGTTACTAATACGTTCAACTACACAAGCATTTGCACTGGCCGTCTGCCCCCGATTAACCGCGGCTTAACCCACTAGTGTGATTAATGCTGCGCGGAATGGTCGTTAAGTACTCAATATAGTCTTATGGATGTTCTACGTCAGATAACGTGTTCGCTCAATAGGTAAAATGTCGTATGGTCATCTTGCGGACAGAGCCATGGTCCAAGATCACCTTTCATTATTTTAGAATACTGTAAGCAAGCGCGTACAAGTGATGTATATGGGCAGTTTTCATATCAATGGGTTCATGGGTAGGCCAAATGTGTCATTGTCTGTTTGGGGTATGTGGACATTTAAAAAGGATAACATAGTTGGAGATACTTTGAGAACAGGCGCGTTTATGTGAAACTGCATCGGCGTTTTCTTACAAAAACGTGACGTAACGTGTCTTTACTCGTTGCAGTTTGCCGGTAGTTTTTCCAGTTTAAGTTGCACAATAATTAAGGTGTTTTGGCCAACAAATGACTAGCATAAGTTGTAGAATATTTTCATTTGATTAGGTCAGCATGAAACATGTACATTGCGTTTGCATAATGTGCGTCATTTCCACGTTGCGAATATAATAGACCCGGCATTTTATGATGTAAATAACTAACTTGCGTGCTTTGTCGCTTTGACTTATAAGAATCCTACATCCCCATGATCCATATTATGGTTTTATATTAGATGTGCGTGCATATCTAAGCTTCCGTATCAAAGCAAACCAATAACCAATAAGCCGGTATATTCGCATTTAATACATACTGTGTTCACACCAGACGTTCAAATCCGTTCAACAACAAAATGGAACGAATCAGAAGTATGACACCAACCCAGCTCAAGCTATGACATTTAGAATGTTACGAATAATGTTGTAAAGGGATTGAACAGACGCATGATACCTTTCTATGACAGATGCCGCTTCAGGGAGAAAGAACGCGATACCACCTCTTTTACCATGTGTACAATAGCGTCAACCCAAACTGTCAGCGCGCGTTCGACAAGTAATTCCCCGTCACATACTCGATACAGCTCGTTTACGTCTATGCACAGGTTATTGCGGCTTCAGTGGTAATTGAGAAAGCGGCTATGACCAGATGACTGGGCTACTGATTCGCGAATGCTCATCTGGTGATGCACGACTAGATAATATGTAACGGCTTCGACGACACATAAAAACGAAATCGCATCTAGGGCGAACTTGTTTAACCGGCACATGGAAGGGCCACGAGAGAAGATCAACAGCAACGTACGTAGACTGCCTGAAGAACGGTGGAGGCCTAAAGTCAGCAATGGTAGAGTGAGGGACCTGGAGAAGGATAGCTGAAGTCCACATAGTTGGTTGACCCAGTGGCCGACATAAGTGAGTGTGTTTGACCTCAGTGGCCGACATGAGTGAGTGTGTTTGACCTCAGTGGCCGACATGAGTGAGTGTGTTTGACCTCAGTGGCCGACATGAGTGAGTGTGTTTGACCTCAGTGGCCGACATGAGTGAGTGTGTTTGACCTCAGTGGCCGACATGAGTGAGTGTGTTTGACCTCAGTGGTCGACATGAGTGAGTGTGTTTGACCTCAGTGGCCGACATGAGTGAGTGTGTTTGACCCCAGTGGCCGACATGAGTGAGTGTGTTTGACCTCAGTGGCCGACATAAGTGAGTGTGTTTGACCTCAGTGGCCGACATGAGTGAGTGTATATGACCCCAGTGGCCGACATGGGTGAGTGTGTTTGACCTCAGTGGCCGACATGAGTGAGTGTATATGCCCCTCAGTGGCCGACATAGGTGAGTGTGTTTGACCTCAGTGGCCGACATGAGTGAGTGTATATGACCTCAGTGGCCGACATAAGTGAGTGTGTTTGACCTCAGTGGCCGACATGAGTGAGTGTATATGACCTCAGTGGCCGACATAAGTGAGTGTGTTTGACCTCAGTGGCCGACATGGGTGAGTGTGTTTGACCTCAGTGGCCGACATGAGTGAGTGTATATGACCTCAGTGGCCGACATAAGTGAGTGTGATTGACCTCAGTGGCCGACATGAAGTGAGTGTGTTTGACCTCAGTGGCCGACATGAGTGAGTGTATATGACCTCAGTGGCCGACATAATGAGTGTATTGCCCCTCAGTGGCCGACATGGGTGAGTGTGTTTGACCTCAGTGGCCGACAAGAATGAGTGTATATGACCCCAGTGGCCGACATGAGTGAGTGTGTTTGACCTCAGTGGCCGACATAAGTGAGTGTGTTTGACCTCAGTGGCCGACATGAGTGAGTGTGTTATGACCCCAGTGGCCGACATGAGTGAGTGTGTTTGACCGCAGTGGCCGACATGAGTGAGTGTGTTTGACCTCAGTGGCCGACATAAGTGATGTTTAGGGCACTATATGTGTTGACCCAGTGGCCGACATGAGTGAGTGTGTTTGACCTCAGTGGCCGACATGAGTGAGTGTGTTTGACCCCAGTGGCCGACATGAGTGAGTGTATATGACCCCAGTGGCCGACATGAGTGAGTGTGTTTAACCTCAGTTGCCGACATGAGTGAGTGTGTTTGACCTCAGTGGCCGACATAAGTGAGTGTGTTTGACCTCAGTGGCCGACATAAGTGAGTGTGTTTGACCTCAGTGGCCGACATAAGTGAGTGTGTTTGACCTCAGTGGCCGACATAAGTGAGTGTGTTTGACCTCAGTGGCCGACATAAGTGAGTGTGTTTGACCTCAGTGGCCGACATAAGTGAGTGTGTTTGACCTCAGTGGCCGACATGAGTGAGTGTGTTTAACCTCAGTGGCCGACATGAGTGAGTGTATATGACCCCAGTGGCCGACATGAGTGAGTGTGTTTAACCTCAGTGGCCGACATGAGTGAGTGTATATGACCCCAGTGGCCGACATGAGTGAGTGTGTTTGACCTCAGTGGCCGACATAAGTGAGTGTGTTTGACCCCAGTGGCCGACATAAGTGAGTGTGTTTGACCTCAGTGGCCGACATAAGTGAGTGTGTTTGACCTCAGTGGCCGACATAAGTGAGTGTGTTTGACCTCAGTGGCCGACATGAGTGAGTGTGTTTAACCTCAGTGGCCGACATGAGTGAGTGTATATGACCTCAGTGGCCGACATGAATGAGTGTATATGACCCCACTGGCCGACATGAGTGAGTGTGTTTGACCTCAGTGGCCGACATGAATGAGTGTATATGACCCCAGTGGCCGACATGAGTGAGTGTATATGACCCCAGTGGCCGACATGAGTGAGTGTGTTTGACCTCAGTGGCCGACATGAGTGAGTGTATATGACCCCAGTGGCCGACATGAGTGAGTGTGTTTGACCTCAGTGGCCGACATGGGTGAGTGTGTTTGACCTCAGTGGCCGACATAAGTGAGTGTGTTTGACCTCAGTGGCCGACATGAATGAGTGTATATGACCCCAGTGGCCGACATAAGTGAGTGTGTTTGACCTCAGTGGCCGACATGAGTGAGTGTATATGACCCCAGTGGCCGACATAAGTGAGCGTGTTTGACCTCAGTGGCCGACATGGGTGAGTGTGTTTGACCTCAGTGGCCGACATAAGTGAGTGTGTTTGACCTCAGTGGCCGACATGAATGAGTGTATATGACCCCAGTGGCCGACATGAGTGAGTGTATATGACCCCAGTGGCCGACACGAGTGAGTGTATATGACCCCAGCGGCCGACATGAGTGAGTGTGTTTGACCCCAGTGGCCGACATGGGTGAATGTGTTTGACCTCATTGGCCGACATAAGTGAGTGTGTTTGACCTCAGTGGCCGACATGAGTGAATGTTTGTGTGTGACGTCAGTGGCCGACATGAGTGGGTGTGTTTGACCTCAGTGGCCGACATGAGTGAGTGTGTTTGACCTCAGTGGCCGACATGAGTGAGTGTGTTTGACTCCAGTGGCCGACATGAGTGAGTGTGTTTGACCCCAGTGGCCGACACGAGTGAGTGTGTTTGACCCCA
This sequence comes from Ridgeia piscesae, assembly GCA_025642075.2. Lineage (NCBI taxonomy): Eukaryota > Metazoa > Annelida > Polychaeta > Sabellida > Siboglinidae > Ridgeia > Ridgeia piscesae. Next base: position 44,638 of record JAODUO010001632.1, on the reverse strand, counting down.
GCGGCCGACATGAGTGAGTGTGTTTGACCTCAGTGGCCGACATGAGTGAATGTGTGTGTGTGACGTCAGTGGCCGACATGAGTGGGTGTGTCTGACCTCAGTGGCCGACATGAGTGAGTGTATATGACCCCAGTGGCCGACATGGGTGAGTGTGTTTGACCTCAGTGGCCGGCATGAGTGAGTGTGTTTGACCTCAGTGGCCGACATGAGTGAGTGAATATGACCCCAGTGGCCGACATGAGTGAGTGTGTTTGACCTCAGTGGCCGACATGAGTGAGTGTGTTTGACCTCAGTGGTCGACATGAGTGAGTGTGTTTGACTCCAGTGGCCGACATGAGTGAGTGTGTTTGACCTCAGTGGTCGACATGAGTGAGTGTGTTTGACCCCAGTGGCCGACATGAGTGAGTGTGTTTGACCTCAGTGGCCGACATAAGTGAGTGTGTTTGACCCCAGTGGCCGACATGGATGAGTGTATATGACCCCAGTGGCCGACATGGGTGAGTGTGTTTGTCCTCAGTGGCCGACATGAGTGAGTGTATATGACCCCAGTGGCCGACATGGGTGAGTGTGTTTGACCTCAGTGGCCGACATGAATGAGTGTATATGACCTCTGTGGCCGACATAAGTGAGTGTGTTTGACCTCAGTGGCCGACATGAATGAGTGTATATGACCTCAGTGGCCGACATAAGTGAGTGTGTTTGACCTCAGTGGCCGACATGGGTGAGTGTGTTTGACCTCAGTGGCCGACATGAGTGAGTGTATATGACCTCAGTGGCCGACATAAGTGAGTGTGATTGACCTCAGTGGCCGACATGGGTGAGTGTGTTTGACCTCAGTGGCCGACAAGAATGAGTGTATATGACCCCAGTGGTCGACATGAGTGAGTGTGTTTGACCTCAGTGGCCGACATAAGTGAGTGTGTTTGACCTCAGTGGCCGACATGAGTGAATGTGTGTGTATGACGTCAGTGGCCGACATGAGTGAGTGTATATGACCCCAGTGGCCGACATGAGTGAGTGTGTTTGACCCCAGTGGCCGACATGAGTGAGTGTGTTTAACCTCAGTGGCCGACATAAGTGAGTGTATATGACCCCAGTGGCCGACATGAGTGAGTGTGTTTGACCTCAGTGGCCGACATGAGTGAGTGTTTTTGACCCCAGTGGCCGACATGAGTGAGTGTATATGACCCCAGTGGCCGACATGAGTGAGTGTGTTTGACCTCAGTGGCCGACATGAGTGAGTGTGTTTGACCTCAGTGGCCGACATGAGTGAGTGTGTTTGACCTCAGTGGCCGACATAGTGAGTGTGTTTGACCTCAGTGGCCGACATAAGTGAGTGTGTTTGACCTCAGTGGCCGACATAAGTGAGTGTGTTTGACCTCAGTGGCCGACATAAGTGAGTGTGTTTGACCTCAGTGGCCGACATAAGTGAGTGTGTTTGACCTCAGTGGCCGACATGAGTGAGTGTGTTTAACCTCAGTGGCCGACATGAGTGAGTGTATATGACCCCAGTGGCCGACATGAGTGAGTGTGTTTAACCTCAGTGGCCGACATGAGTGAGTGTATATGACCCCAGTGGCCGACATGAGTGAGTGTGTTTGACCTCAGTGGCCGACATAAGTGAGTGTGTTTGACCCCAGTGGCCGACATAAGTGAGTGTGTTTGACCTCAGTGGCCGACATAAGTGAGTGTGTTTGACCTCAGTGGCCGACATAAGTGAGTGTGTTTGACCTCAGTGGCCGACATGAGTGAGTGTGTTTAACCTCAGTGGCCGACATGAGTGAGTGTATATGACCTCAGTGGCCGACATGAATGAGTGTATATGACCCCACTGGCCGACATGAGTGAGTGTGTTTGACCTCAGTGGCCGACATGAATGAGTGTATATGACCCCAGTGGCCGACATGAATGAGTGTATATGACCCCAGTGGCCGACATGAGTGAGTGTGTTTGACCTCAGTGGCCGACATGAGTGAGTGTATATGACCCCAGTGGCCGACATAAGTGAGCGTGTTTGACCTCAGTGGCCGACATGGGTGAGTGTGTTTGACCTCAGTGGCCGACATAAGTGAGTGTGTTTGACCTCAGTGGCCGACATGAATGAGTGTATATGACCCCAGTGGCCGACATAAGTGAGTGTGTTTGACCTCAGTGGCCGACATGAGTGAGTGTATATGACCCCAGTGGCCGACATAAGTGAGCGTGTTTGACCTCAGTGGCCGACATGGGTGAGTGTGTTTGACCTCAGTGGCCGACATAAGTGAGTGTGTTTGACCTCAGTGGCCGACATGAATGAGTGTATATGACCCCAGTGGCCGACATGAGTGAGTGTATATGACTCCAGTGGCCGACACGAGTGAGTGTATATGACCCCAGCGGCCGACATGAGTGAGTGTGTTTGACCCCAGTGGCCGACATGAGTGAATGTGTTTGACCTCATTGGCCGACATAAGTGAGTGTGTTTGACCTCAGTGGCCGACATGAGTGAATGTTTGTGTGTGACGTCAGTGGCCGACATGAGTGGGTGTGTTTGACCCCAGTGGCCGACATGAGTGAATGTGTTTGACCTCAGTGGCCGACATGAGTGAGTGTGTTTGACTCCAGTGGCCGACATGAGTGAGTGTGTTTGACCCCAGTGGCCGACACGAGTGAGTGTGTTTGACCCCAGCGGCCGAGATGAGTGAGTGTGTTTGACCTCAGTGGCCGACATGAGTGAATGTGTGTGTGTGACGTCAGTGGCCGACATGAGTGGGTGTGTCTGACCTCAGTGGCCGACATGAGTGAGTGTATATGACCCCAGTGGCCGACATGGGTGAGTGTGTTTGACCTCAGTGGCCGACATGAGTGAGTGTATATGACCCCAGTGGCCGACATGAGTGGGTGTGTTTGACCTCAGTGGCCGACATGAGTGAGTGTGTTTGACCTCAATGGCCGACATGAGTGAATGTGTGTGTGTGTGTGTGTGTGTGTGTGTGTGTGTGTGTGTGTGTGTGTGTGTGTGTGTGTGTGTGTGTGTGTGTGTGTGTGTGTGTGTGACGTCAGTGGCCGACATGAGTGGGTGTGTTTGACCTCAGTGGCCGACATGAGTGAGTGTATATGACCCCAGTGGCCGACATGAGTGGGTGTGTTTGACCTCAGTGGCCGACATGAGTGAGTGTGTTTGACCTCAGTGGCCGACATGAGTGAATGTGTGTGTGTGTGTGTGTGTGTGTGTGTGTGTGTGTGTGTGTGTGTGTGTGTGTGTCTGTGTGTGTGTGTGTGTGTGTGACGTCAGTGGCCGACATGAGTGGGTGTGTTTGACCTCAGTGGCCGACATGAGTGAGTGTATATGACCCCAGTGGCCGACATGAGTGGGTGTGTTTGACCTCAGTGGCCGACATGAGTGAGTGTGTTTGACCTCAGTGGCCGACATGAGTGAATGTGTGTGTGTGACGTCAGTGGCCGACATGAGTGGGTGTGTCTGACCTCAGTGGCCGACATGAGTGAGTGTATATGACCCCAGTGGCCGACATGGGTGAGTGTGTTTGACCTCAGTGGCCGACATGAGTGAGTGTATATGACCCCAGTGGCCGACATGAGTGAGTGTGTTTGACCTCAGTGGCCGACATGAGTGAATGTGTGTGTGTGACGTCAGTGGCCGACATGATTGGGTGTGTTTGACGTCAGTGGCCGACATGATTGGGTGTGTTTGACCCCAGTGGCCGAAATGAGTGAGTGTGTTTGACCCCAGTGGCCGACATGAGTGAGTGTGTTTGACCTCAGTGGCCGACATGGGTGACTGTGTATGACCCCAATGGCCGACATGAGTGAGTGTGTATGACCCCAGTGGCCGAAATGAGTGAGTGTGTTTGACCCCAGTGGCCGACATGAGTGAGTGTGTTTGACCCCAGTGGCCGACATGAGTGAGTGTGTTTGACCTCAGTGGCCGACATGGGTGACTGTGTATGACCCCAATGGCCAACATGAGTGAGTGTGTATGACCCCAGTGGCCGAAATGAGTGAGTGTGTTTGACCCCAGTGGCCGACATGAGTGAGTGTGTTTGACCCCAGTGGCCGACATGAGTGAGTGTGTTTGACCTCAGTGGCCGACATGGGTGAGTGTGTATGACCCCAGTGGCCGACATGAGTGAGTGTGTATGACCCCAGTGGCCGAAATTAGTGAGTGTGTTTGACCCCAGTGGCCGACATGAGTGAGTGTGTTTGACCCCTGTGGCCGACATGAGTGAGTGTGTTTGACCTCAGTGGCCGACATGAGTGAGTGTGTATGACCCCAGTGGCCGACATGAGTGAATGTGTGTGACCTCAGTGGCCGACATGAGTGAGTGTGTATGACCCCAGTGGCCGACATGAGTGAGTGTGTGTGACCCCAGTGGCCGACATGAGTGAGTGTGTTTGACCCCATTGGACGACATGAGTTAGTGAGTTCGAGAAGATGGCCCCAGAATGTATGTACACGTTAGTTGTATGCGACATGGCGGATCATGTTAGTATATCCGTTAGTTATATGCGACATGGCGGATCATATTAGTATATCCGTCAGTTATATGCGACATGGCGGATCATGTTAGTATATTCGTCAGTTATATGCGACACGGCGGATCATGTTAGTATATCCGTCAGTTATATGCGACATGGCGGATCATGTTAGTATATCCGTCAGTTATATGCGACATGGCGGATCATGTTAGTATATTCGTCAGTTATATGCGACACGGCGGATCATGTTAGTATATCCGTCAGTTATATGCGACATGGCGGATCATGTTAGTATATCCGTCAGTTATATGCGACACGGCGGATCATGTTAGTATATCCGTCAGTTATATGCGACATGGCGGATCATGTTAGTATATCCGTCAGTTATATGCAATGTGCAATATGCAATAGAGGAAACAATTATTCTTGTTGAAAATCAATATTTTTAATTGCACTCCGAGGGCCTATACCGAAAAATTCGGCAGTGTACGTGATTAATATATGCGGATAAATATTGACTGCAATCTTTGAATTGTGCTCTTGATCTGATGTGATGTATCTTATTATCAAAACTAGTGTTGTTTTCTTGAGGCTGTCCCTGTTGTTGGGAGTGATGTTGCCATGGCTACTGTAGTTGTTTCTTCGTCGTTTCTTTTCTCTCCTCACTTTTTCCTCACTGCGTTCTCTATCAACAGTCTCCAACCCCACCTATATTCTGCTGTTGTTCTCCATTCTCCTCCCACTCTCTCCAGATTTGTCTTAACGCAGTTCTCCCGTCGCAGTCTCCGTCTTTCTCGCCTCCTTTTCCCCTTCACTTTCTGCGCATCTTTTTCTCTTTGCCAATTTTCAATGTTACATTTTTATGTCGAGTAAATGAGTGAGATGTTATGTGGTCTAGTAATCCCCGCATTAGTAACTAGATTTCTTTTTGGTATATCATGTTTGAATCATGTTGGCAATACGTTGAGGTGATAAAAGGTGAGACATGCAACCTGTGAATATATATATTTTCGGTATATTTTCATATTTAAATATAGGAACGGTGTAAATTATATATTTACTTAGTGATTCGTTTTTCAAATTGGTAACTTTCTTGTGTGGTGTTCCCATTACCCCATGGTTATGCACCGTAAATGAAGACTTTGAATTAAGGTATAACAGAACGTTTCTGAAGCATGGTGTGGCAAACAAAATGTCATTCTATACATTGCAAAAATTATTCTTGATATCTTAGAACAGTTTATTGGTGTCATTACATAACAACTATGGACACAAACACAGCATTCAGTGTAATGCAAATGCGTTTCTTTGAATTAATGTGTGAACCAATGTACTTTAAATGAACCAATCTACTTTACAGTGAACCTATCTACTTTACAGTGAACTTATCTGCTTTACAGTGAGCCTATCTACATTACAGTGAACCTATCTACTTTACAGTGAACCTTTCTACTTTAAAGTGAACCTATCTACTTTACAGTGAACCTATCTACTTTACAGTGAACCTATCTACTTTACAGTGAACCTATCTACTGTACAGTCAACCTATCTACTTTTCAATGAACCTATCTACTTTACAGTGAACCTATCTACTTTACAGTGAACCTATCTACTCTTCAGTAAACCTATCTACTTTACAGTGAACCTATCTACTTTACAGTGATCCTATCTACTTTACAGTGAACCTGTCTACTTTACAGTGAACCTATCTACTTTACAGTGAACCTATCTACTTTGCAGTGAACCTATCTACTCTTCAGTAAACCTATCTACTTTACAGTGAACCTATCTACTTTACAGTGATCCTATCTACTTTACAGTGAACCTATCTACTTTACAGTGAACCTATCTACTTTACAGTGAACCTATCTACTTTGCAGTGAACATATCTACTGTACAGTGAACCTATCTACTTTTCAGTGAACCTATCTACTTTACAGTGAACATATCTACTGTACAGTGAACCTATCTACTTTACAGTGATCCTATCTACTTTACAGTGAACCTATCTACTTTACAGTGAACCTATCTACTTTACAGTGAACCTATCTACTTTACAATGAACATATCTACTGTACAGTCAACCTATCTACTTTACAGTCAACCTATCTACTTTTCAGTGAACCTATCTACTTTACAGTGAACCTATCTACTTTACAGTGAACATATCTACTTTTAAGTGAACCTATCTACTTTACAGTGAACGTATCTACTTTACAGTGAACCTGTCTACTTTACAGTGAACCTATCTACTTTACAGTGAACATATCTACTGTACAGTCAACCTGTCTACTGTACAGTCAACCTGTCTACTTTACAGTCAACCTATCTACTTTTCAGTGAACCTATCTACTTTACAGTGAACCTATCTACTTTACAGTCAACCTATCTACTTTACAGTGAACATATCTACTTTTAAGTGAACCTATCTACTTTAATGTGAACCAATCCACTTTACAGTGAACCTATCTACTTTACAGTGATCCTATCTACTTTACAGTGAACCTATCTACTTTACAGTGAACCTTTCTACTTTAAAGTGAACCTATCTACTTTTCAGTGGACCAATCTACTTTAAAGTGAACCTATCTACTTTAATGTGAACCAATCCACTTTACAGGGAACCAATCTACTTTACTGTGGACCATTCTACTTTTAAATG
>JAODUO010001632.1:17500-32500 GCA_025642075.2 Ridgeia piscesae | reverse complement strand
CAACACGACTGCAGTTCAGGTCAAACAATTCAAAGGGAAACAAAAGTCAATGTTTTGGGCCTAACAAAGTTAATAAAAAGTAACAACTTCCAACAACAATCATATTTTTAACATCTGCGGTTTACCAGAAAACAAATTTAGAACACACATAGCCATAGAAAATCTATGGACAACACCATCTTAGAGACAGAATGACGTAGGGAGTATTATTTTTGAGTAGTTAAACTATTTCGTGCGTGCGAATGCAGCAAGTAAAGTTTATAAATAATCGCGCGCATAAACGCGCCGTCTAAAGGTATTTTGTGTAAAGCTTACTTATATAGCTATTGTACGGTAAGGGCGGCCGCCGAAGAAATTGCCGTCGATATCTGCGCGTTTGTTTTGTGTATTTTCTTTGTTAGAGTGAATTTTGTTTGTAACGTAATGTATATGTAAGTTATGTGAGGAGACGTTTGGCGGCTGTTCGTGGTCGTTTTCATGGTTAAGTCAATCCTACCCAGTCGTGCATCCGCACTGCCACTGTGTCTGTGACTGTCAATTGCAACGAATCCACTGTACCACTGTTTCAGTTCTCTGATCGGTTCAAACGGTAACAAAAAGACAGCTAACTGATACTGTATACCCTGTACTGTTGCTACAACCACATGACGAACAGTGTGGCATATTGCTATTGCGATTTCGTTGTAAACCGACGTAAGGCACCGCTTGGCCTTTTGCTCTCCTTTGTTATGACAGCTGTACCAGCAGTCAGCTCGGTGACGTCGTGTCTTTCCAAAATGCAAATAGAAGCAGGTTTTTGATTGGCTGCAGCGACCAAGATGGCCCCGTTCATGGTGTCGGTGGTTTTGCTAGATGTTTTCACTTTAAGACAACTTTCTGAGTAAACCTCTGATGTGAATTTTTTTGTAGATGCAAATCGTTAGTTTGTGTTAACTCCTTTAGACGCATAACACGAAACTAAATAGCCATCGCACCGAGTCATACTGACATTAAGAAGCTAAATTCATGATTTAATATCTTCCAAAGTACACAGGAATTGGGTACGAGCGACGTTGACACCCGTCTGCTAGTGTATTGGAGAGCAGACTCTAGCACTAGGCCACCATTTCGGCTTTACCCACGCGACAGGAATTGCTGCTCATTCGTGTAGGTGTTCTAGAAATGCATGTGTTGTTACAACACGTTCGTTCGCTCTGCTTCACCGGGTCCATACCTGTGTCCTTGTTTGTTTACCTGACGGCCTCGACCAGATCCATACCACGAGCTGCTAGAATACCACAGAGCGGGCAACACTTGGCAACACGGCTGACATCGGCGTAGCTTTGATGGAACTATAATAATCAATTATAAATGTCGAAACGAATCAAATGGTACCGCGCAGAAAAAAGAATATGTCTAAACGGTGATAATAACTTAACAGTTACATAACTGACGATCTGGTTTCGTTGAATATGACATGTAATGTCCTTATAAAACCGGCCGTGTCGCAAATAAAGAGCGTACTATTATAAATATCCTATAACATTGACGTCCTGTAAATTTACGCGGCTTACCGTAACAATAAAATTAGGTCTATTATGTGTATGTATGTATGTATGTATGTATGTATGTATGTATGTATGTATGTATGTATGTATGTATGTATGTATGTATGTATGTATGTATGTATGTATGTATGTATGTATGTATGTATGTATGTATGTATGTATGTATGTATGTATGTGTATGTATGTATGTATGTGTATGTATGCATGCATGCATGTGTATGCGTGTATGCGTGTATGCGTGTATGCGTGTATGCGTGTATGCGTGTATGCGTGTATGCGTGTATGCGTGTATGCGTGTATGTGTGTATGTATGTATGTATGTATGTATGTATGTATGTATGTATGTATGTATGTATGTATGTATGTATGTATGTATGTATGTATGTATGTATGTATGTATGTATGTATGTATGTATGTATGTATGTATGTATGTATGTATGTATGTATGTATGTATGTATGTGTATGTATGTATGTATGCTCGTTTGTATGTATGTATATATATATATATGTATGTATGCATATATGTATGTATGTATGCATGTATGCATGCATGCGTGCATGCATACACGCATACATGCATGTGTTTGTACGTGCGTGCGTGCGTGCGTGCGTGAATGAGTATTTGCGTGCACACATAAGTTCGCCTACCCGGCGGACTTATTGTACGTTTGCTAAAATCCTTGTACATTTTAACGTTAAGTCTTAGTAAACTATCTGAACAGAACTGAACGTCAGAACTGAACTTACACCCGGTGTTTGTGTCTCTGTGCAGTCGTAGGACCATGGACCCGGCGGCAGACTCGACGACGGCGGCGACGGCCCGTGACACGGCTGGGCCGGGCGGCAACGACAGCGACGTGTGGGACCTCGCCTCCCTCGACCTGTTCGCGTGCTTCCAGAGCTTCAGCAGCCTCGGCAACGACACCGGCCCGCTGTCCCTCCGCCACCTCAACTGTAATCTCGACCAGCTGCACATCGCCTCACTGATGCCGACGAGAGAGGAATTCGACGTCCTCAAGAATAAGGCTTTCGCCTCCGTCGTCATCCTCCTCTATCTCGTCGTCATTCTACTCGGGGTTGTCGGCAACACGCTCGTTGTGATCACCGTAGCGAAGACACGCAAGATGTGGACGGCGACGAACATGTTCATTGCCAATCTGGCGCTCGCCGACATCTCCGTGTGTGTCGTCGACCTGCCGCTGTCAGCCTACTACCAACTGACAGACGACTGGATCTTCGGGCAGTTTCTGTGCCGCGCCTTCCCGCTGTTATTCGCCGTCGTCGTCTACACGTCGTCGCTGAGCCTCACGATGATCGCCATAGACCGTTACATCCTCGTGCTGCACCCGACGGCGAGGAGGATGACGGTGTCGACGGCGCTCGTCCTCGTCGTCGTCATCACTGTGTTCGCTGTCACCATCGCCGCACCCATCGCCATGTACTCACGCTACGTCGTCATCGATGACGCGCTACTCAACCTCCACCGCCGCTACTGCATCGAGACGTGGCCGAACGCACACGACCGCCGCATCTACAGCGTCGTCACGCTCATCGTCCAGTTCGTCCTCCCGCTCGTGCTCATCGTCGCCCTCTACTGCCGGATCCTCGGCCGGCTGCGCGAGAGGGTGAAGAATTCGAAGAGCCGCAAGACGAAGACGACGAAAATGCTCATCGCCGTCGTCACGGTGTTTGCGATCGCGTGGACGCCGTTCCACGTGTTCGTCATCATCTCCGAGTTCGACGCCGACGTCGTCAAGGGCAAGTACTTCAAGTTCGTCGACGCCATCATGCGCTGCTTCGCCATGAGCTCGTCGTGTATCAACCCGCTGCTGTACGGGTGGATGAACGACAACTACCGCATCGCCTTCCTCGGCATCATCGGCCGGCGGCCCGTGGCGCAGGCCCGCATCAGGGCCGAGGAGGACTCGGAGAGCGTCATGATGGTGACGCAGGGGACACGGAGGGCCACTCAAGAGCGGCTGTCGTCGTCGAGTGCGGGCGTGTAGACGTATGACAGACTTGCGTGTAGACGTAGGACAGACCCGCGTGTTGACAGAGGACAGGCCCGCATGTTATAGAGGACAGGCCCGCGTGTTGACGAAGGAAAGGCCCGCGTGTTGATAGAGCAGGCCCGCGTGTTGATAGAGCAGGCCCGCGTGTTGATAGAGCAGGCCCGCGTGTTGACAGAGGACAGGCCTGCGTGCTGGTGAATGAGAGGCCGACGTGTTGACGCAGAAGAGACCCCTGTTTTGACGAAGGACAGCCCCGCGTGTTGATTGACGTCATCACCGCGTATTGGTAGAGGACGGACCCCCGTGTTGGTAGACAGTAGGCCCACGTGTCGATAGAAGCCACGCCCGCGTGTTGATAGAAAACGGGCCCACTTGTTGCTAAAGGACATGCCCACGTGTTTATGAAGGAGAGACCGGCGTGTCGGTTGACGACAGACCCGCGTATTGATGGAAAATGGTCATTGTGTTGATAGAAGCCATGCCCGCGTGTTGATAGAAAACGGGTCCACGTGTTGATAAAGGACAAGCCCGCGTGTTGACAGAAGACAGGCCCGCGTGTTGATAGAAGCCAGGACCGCGTGTTGATAGAAGCCAGGCCCGCGTGTTGATAGAAGTAAGCGCACGTGTTGATAGAAGACAGGCCCCTGTGTTGATAAAGGGCAGGCTCGTATGCAGACAGAGAACAGGACCGCGTATTGATATAAAAGAGGCCCGCGTGTAGACAGATGACAGGCCCCGGTGTAACAGAGTTGAAGCCGCGTAGTTAGCGGACAACGTAATGATTGTGGAAAGCAGGCGCGCGGCCCAACAACAAAAATAACTCCAGGACATCGCCGCGACTACCCGTCCGGCAACCATCACCAGCAGTCGGCCTCGAGTGGCTCGCACCGAAAGCGCACACATCTTCAAGTGACTCATATGATTGGCTAATACGCCGTAACTGATAAATGCATGTCTCCCTGTTTTGGCCAGCCAGTATTGCCGATGTAGTGGCCCTATAGTTGGACGCAGGCCTAGTCAGATAGAGGCGGATAACGCTCAAGGGATCACACCGTGGCAACCTAACGACTGCTACTGTTGACCCGAAAACTGACGTGTCTTGATGAAAACGGTTTGACGTAGGCTGACTTTTGGGATTGAAACGGTGGCAATGGAAATTCATGACATATATAGAGGTCCATTAGAAAGGATGGCTCGAACGATTGGTAATATTACTTATTTCTCTGCCAATTAAATTTCCTCTCAGTGATCGCTATCAGTTAGACACCGCCAGATGGCGATACGATAGTCACAGCGTACCAGAAAGCCGCTGAAGAAACATTTTTGCAATCAGCCGAGTTGTATCAGGACAACACCGAAGAACTAGTCGCAAAACGTAGCTATCACGAAACAACAGCAAGGTCTCAGCCAATAACGAAGTAGACACGTGGGCCTGTTTTCTGTCAACACGTATTGTTGATAGAGAACAGGCCCGCGTATTGATAGAAAACAGGCCCGCGTGTTGACGTATGATTGTGACAATAAGATTCGTCAGATAATTTGTCTGGATAACAAAAACCGGAAGTCGACTTGAACAAAGCCGAAAACATGCACCGTTTCTCGCGTCCTCAATGATCTTCCGAAAAAACAACGCGTCTGCTCGTCTTGACAACCGTGGCGCCATCTAACTGTCGTTGTCTGGAGCAATATGCAGTTTTACGTGGATAAGTGGCCGATTGAAATGGACTGATTTGTTTATATTTTTCCGAAGACACACTGAAGCAGAACCTAGCGGGCATGTTTCAGTCAGGCCTTTTAAAAAGGCCGAAGGTATGTGTTTTGACAACGCTTATACCGCTTACTAATGATTATCGCAGTGGCTAAGACACATGTATCACAACTGTGTAGTTCGCATAAGTTGCCCATGTGTTAACACGCCCGCCCGTGGGAACATCAGCCAGGTTCTGTGCGTGCGCATCACCCCTCGTGATAATTGTAAAATCATCAAATGTGCAGCAAAACGTATAGCATTTATGGTATAAACATCACACGTTGTTCGTTACGACATATATGACCTCTCAGCAATGTTATTTGTCGCAAATGAACACTAGGGAACCAGGCTTTGAAGCATGTTTTGATAGCAAGCGCAAATCACGTGACTGCAGTGCGCCATAATTGACAGTGATTGAAATAAACGTAATATTTTAAATTAATGTATTTAACGAAATGTTAAGCATCTCTTCACAATAATCATCACAGAAGAGTATTTATTCCATAAATGCTGCTTTGCATTTCGCTGCACATTTATGATTTTACATTTATCGCGCATGCGCAGGAACATCACGACCAAAAAATATAAAGACTGTACAAATGTAAGCGCCACACCGGTCTGACCTAACGTGTGCGCGTCACATTTCGGCAGGCGTCAATTTCGTGTCTGCTGGTGGCGCTCAACGATGTAATGGAAATTTTGATTATTTACGACATTTATAGAAACTCGTGAACCCCGATTAATTAACCGGAGAGCACCGCTCGTGTAGTGCTACAAGCGAGCCCGGTTCCTACCGTTGGCCGCGCCCGTGAATGCGTTCTAATACGCAGCTCTTATACGCCAATCCTGCCACTGACTGGGATTATCCCAGTGGGAAGGAGTTCGTTATTGGCTGAGTGCCATCGCGTCGCCACAGGACACATTAACGGCGCCACAAGTCATCGTAATGAAGCCACATTGATTAACGGCATACGGCGCCCTCTGGCGAATGCGACTTAACTGTGATTATTCCGCGCCGTGTTCTCTGGTAACTCTGACTGGCAACCCAAGACTAGTTACGACGGTAGTCATTATTCCAAGAGTGGCAAATAACCGTCGCGCATCAAAGCAACTCTTCACCTGGCAGTACAATTTTAACGTTTTCAACAAAAAAATCAAACACACATGCATATCGGAGAACGAGCTGCTTGTGAAACGAACATCCGACAGGCACATCTACAGGAAGTGACGACACGACCGTAGAGTGTAGCTGCTGAACAGTTGAGCGAATAGAACGTCCTGGTGTCTACAGACACGTTGTAATTAAGTAATCTCGACTGTTGATACGTCAACATTAACACAATCTAAGTGTAAACCACGAAATGTGACGTCGACTGCTGGGTACGTAGCATTATTGCGTCACTTCCAGGCGCGACAGTGACTGTCGTTCATGGCGGAAAAAGCTATGTTGACACCGTATTTTATCACACAATCGTGCTGCGCTGTTTATATAAGTGTCAACTATATACTGTAAGATATTGAGCACCGAAATATATTTCATTGAGCAGTTGTTATTGTCTTTGATATGTTAGTGTTTCAGAACGAGGCAGTTTGTTTCCGTGGCAACACGTCGCTTCCCCGTGGATATAGCTGCTACGTGTATCACGTGATATTCCTCTGAATTATCCGAACTTGGTATTCATGGATTTGACATAGACTTGCATCATGTGTTGAATTGTTGAATATAATAATTGTTCTTTCTGCTTCTGGGTCAATCACATTCGTTGGCAGGAAACTGCCTAGCAACGTTGGTGATGTTCCTGTTATGTTTACGTTTCCTTTTTACTGATATCGTTTTACAGTTGCACACTTCACTCGTTTAACTGTTTATTAACTGGGAGCTGTGTTTGGTCGCCAACTTCAGATTTTCTGTGAAATTTTTTGAAATTATTTTAATAAATACGTTACACGCCACACAATCAGTGACGGTGGGTCAAGGATTCGTGGCGTTTACGTCCTCTTTCGATGTCAAGGTTTGTTTATATTCTTTGTGCTTTCAGGATTCCGTATCTATATTATCGCAGAGCATTAAACACATATTTCTATATACACGCGTTTAATTATCAGTAACGCAATTGGTGAAGCACTTCTTCAGCATTTTTAGGGAATTCTTCTTTACAAACAATTAGAAAACACATTGGCTTACTATATGTGCGTATCTTCAAACAGGCTATTTTCAACAACGGTCCTAAAATACCGCCAAGTCGCGATTAAATCCATCACACACTCTTAGAAGTTTTAACAGAAAGACGACCGGAAAAGCTGCAATGTATGAAAGTGGTCCTAGCACGTGTAAGTATGGACGTTGTGCGTAAAACACAACTTCGCAAGCCATGGGTAAGTGGCAGATTTGTGTCGCCTGTTCCCGACGGATCTCCTTCGCATTGAATGGAACTAAATCAAACCAGTAACAGTCTCGTCTATCACGTCATCGGGTTTGGTTTTTCATTTTTATTCATGATCCGGTCCTCAATGACTTGAACGAGTAACAGGGCCTGTGTGTATTCTCTCGCACGCGGACGCAACTGCCACAGCAGAAACCTCCGTGGTCAGTGTTATAGGCTCCCACCCAACAAAACTGATATGGAGGGTGGGCGCTATTATACAGAAAGATTGTTATTTTCAAATGATTTGCGTTTGCAGTAATTTATACTTTGAATACGGTTACGGATAACAATGTGGGGACCAGGTCCTTTTAGTGTCGCTCAAAGCCGGCCGGGAACTAAGAATCATTTGCAGGCCCTATTATTAACGTCGCGTTTAAGTCCGCCAAGAAGACAAAGAAGGCAACATCGGCCAAGCACAAATCTACGACACGGAGTTGATGGGCTAGAAGGTGCTGCCACCTCACGGAGCTGGGTTATCGACGCTACGCTGACACTAGTCTCGTTTAACCGACTCTCGCTCGGCTGCGTCAAAAGGATATCCTTATTTAATGTGATATCAAATTCGCCCTGAGAGCCAATCAGTGTCTCTACCCTATTCTGTGGTAATGCCGCCACGGTGGTTACATCGGCAGCCCATAACTCTATCAGACGAAGTTGAGTGGCTAAATGGACCTCCCACCCACGGAGCTGGGTGATCGAGGCTACGCTGACACACACGACCCATCCACAGTCCAGGTCCAAGACGACCCACTGAATGCCGAGAATGCCAACGTTCAACATAGCCTCGGTTACCCAGGCTCCGTAAGGTGGCATCACTTTCAAGCCCTTCAACTCTGCCTGGGGAACTAATGCTCTGCATTTGTAGCCGCCAGGGCGGCCTTGCCCCAGATTAGGGTAGTGATGCTGATTGGCTCTCAGGCCAACTATGAAATAAAAATTAAAATAACGATATACTTTTTACAAGATAATGATATCTATGAAAAATAGTCAACATTGAAATTATATTAACACAAAACTAAATACAAATACAAAATTGTAATTGTTTATATAATAGGAATTATGGCAGGATTAACCAGGATCCGTGAGGTGGCAACATTATTTAGCCCCACACCGATAATATTCAAAAGCCGGCAAAGTCACGAGACTTTCTTCTCGGCATAGTTACGCTGCCGACCGACATATAAAAATATTCACAATAGAACTTATACTGAAACATGTCGTAAACAAAAACAAAACAAATGACAATTTATCTTTGTTAGTATTTAATGTAATTTTTTATTTTCTACCTTTAATTTTTGTATATATATTGTATAGCTTAGTTTTGTTATCAAAAGCATGCATACTATATAAACACTAATTACTATTGTACACGTAAACTTGTGAATTAATCCAAAATGGCTTCGAGCTATGCCACTATTTAAGTGTTACAAGCATTTATTTCACCAGACTATCTTTTTCGGCGAAGTTACACAGCCGAGAGAGTGTCGGTTAAAAAGAAGCTGTGTTTTATTTGGCCACCAGGTGGCGCTTTGATTTGACCAAGGTTAAGGTTACAATTACGGCCGCTAGATGAGGCGCCAGGCGTTTCCCAGAAGTCATCACGGCAACATTTTAATAAGGCCCAGTTGCCGTAGGATCACAGAGTCTTAGCAAACACTAAATAACGACAGGAGAAAGAGCGCTGAAGGCAGGAAATGTCGAAACTGATGTAATATGCAGCGACCCCGGATGTTTACACGAATTGTACAATGGCGGCCAATTGTTGACTGAATCTCTTCGTACGAGACATTGCCACATTTATTATTTATTATTTATTAGAACATCATTATACATTTGTATTAAACAACAATATCTTTATAGGAAACAAATAATTCCATTCCCTGTTGCTGATTCCTATCTTCTTCTCCAATTTCCCTCTCCCGTTCTTCATTTTCGGCCCGACTCCGCCAATCTCACCCCCTCGCGGAGTCCTCCGATTAGTTTTCGCCAACAAAGCTGATAACGGTTGTATATTTGAATAACATTCCATGTACTAAATAAATTATTCCCCTTGTGATTTCACGCTAAAACGGTATTTTATATTTAGTAAAGAGAAAATATCTTTCGGGCAGAATTTCGACAACATAACGCTGGAATCCACCACGCGTTTGACGTCACTCTGGTGGCAGGGCGTATGTCTTCTAGGCTGTGGGTCAGGTGGTGGACAGGTAAAACCATACGCGTGTATGTGCGTGTGTGTACGTTTGTACCCGTGTACGCGTATATGTATACATTATATACATATATAAATATATCAGTGTATTGCGAAATAAAAACACACACACATACATATATAAGATATATATGAATATACATATATGCATACATATATCTGTGTGTATGTGTATATTTGTATTTCGTAACACATATATTCAGAACAAGCCGATTTTTAGATAAATGACACGAACATGTAATCATAAGAACAAATACAAATACACGCATACACGCTCATACATACACACACGCATATATATATATATATATATATATATATATATATATATATATATATATGCGCACGCGCACGCGCACGCGCACGCGCACGCGCACGCGCACGCGCACCCGCACGCACACGCACACGCACACGAACACGAACACGAACACGAACACGAACACGCACACGCACACGCACACGAGCACGCACACGCACACGAGCACGCGCACGCACACGAGCACGCGCACGCACACGCGCACGCACACGCGCACACACACACACACACACACGGACGCGGACACATGGACACACGCACACACACGCACTCACACGCAAACACACACACCCCACATACACACGCACGCACGCATGTTTACGTTTCCTTTTTACTGATATCGTTTTACAGTTGCACACTTCACTCGTTTAACTGTTTATTAACTGGGAGCTGTGTTTGGTGGCCAACTTCAGATTTTCTGTGAAATTTTTTGAAATTATTTTAATAAATACGTTACACGCCACACAATCAATGACGGTGGGTCAAGGATTAATGACGTTTACGTCCTCTTTCGATGTCAAGGTTTGTTTATATTCTTTGTGCTTTCAGGATTCCGTATCTATATTATCGCAGAGCATTAAACACATATTTCTATATACACGCGTTTAATTATCAGTAACGCAATTGGTGAAGCACTTCTTTAGCATTTTTAGGGAATTCTTCTTTACAAACAATTAGAAAATACATTGGCTTACTATATGTGCGTATCTTCAAACAGACTATTTTCAACAACGATCCTAAAACACCGCCAAGTCGCGATTAAATCCATCACACACTCTTAGAAGTTTTAACAGAAAGACGACCGGAAAAGCTGCAATGTATGAAAGTGGTCCTAGCACGTGTAAGTATGGACGTTGTGCGTAAAACACAACCTCGCAAGCCATGGGTATGTGGCAGATTTGTGTCGCCTGTTCCCGACGGATCTCCTTCGCACTGAATGGAACTAAATCAAACCAGTAACAGTCTCGTCTATCACGTCATCGGGTTTGGTTTTTCATTTTTATTCATGATCCGATCCTCGATGACTTGAACGAGTAACAGGGCCTGTGTGTATTCTTTCGCACGCGGACGCAACTGCCACAGCAGAAACCTCCGTGGTCAGTGTTATAGGCTCCCACCCAACAAAAACCTATATGGAGGGTGGGCGCTATTATACAGAAAGATTGTTATTTTCAAATGATTTGCGTTTGCAGTAATTTATACTTTGAATACGGTTACGGATAACAATGTGGGGACCAGGTCCTTTTAGTGTCGCTCAAAGCCGGCCGGGAACTAAGAATCATTTGCAGGCCCTATTATTAACGTCGCGTTTAAGTCCGCCAAGAAGACAAAGAAGGCAACATCGGCCAAGCACAAATCTACGACACGGAGTTGATGGGCTAGAAGGTGCTGCCACCTCACGGAGCTGGGTTATCGACGCTACGCTGACACTAGTCTCGTTTAACCGACTCTCGCTCGGCTGCGTCAAAAGGATATCCTTATTTAATGTGATATCAAATTCGCCCTGAGAGCCAATCAGTGTCTCTACCCTATTCTGTGGTAATGCCGCCACGGTGGTTACATCGGCAGCCCATAACTCTATCAGACGAAGTTGAGTGGCTAAATGGACCTCCCACCCACGGAGCTGGGTGATCGAGGCTACGCTGACACACACGACCCATCCACAGTCCAGGTCCAAGACGACCCACTGAATGCCGAGAATTCCAACGTTCAACATAGCCTCGGTTACCCAGGCTCCGTAAGGTGGCATCACTTTCAAGCCCTTCAACTCTGCCTGGGGAACTAATGCTCTGCATTTGTAGCCGCCAGGGCGGCCTTGCCCCAGATTAGGGTAGTGATGCTGATTGGCTCTCAGGCCAACTATGAAATAAAAATTAAAATAACGATATACTTTTTACAAGATAATGATATCTATGAAAAATAGTCAACATTGAAATTATATTAACACAAAACTAAATACAAATACAAAATTGTAATTGTTTATATAATAGGAATTATGGCAGGATTAACCAGGATCCGTGAGGTGGCAACATTATTTAGCCCCACACGGATAATATTCAAAAGCCGGCAAAGTCACGAGACTTTCTTCTCGGCATAGTTACGCTGCCGACCGACATATAAAAATATTCACAATAGAACTTATACTGAAACATGTCGTAAACAAAAACAAAACAAATGACAATTTATCTTTGTTAGTATTTAATGTAATTTTTTATTTTCTACCTTTTAATTTTTGTATATATATTGTATAGCTTAGTTTTGTTATCAAAAGCATGCATACTATATAAACACTAATTACTATTGTACACGTAAACTTGTGAATTAATCCAAAATGGCTTCGAGCTATGCCACTATTTAAGTGTTACAAGCATTTATTTCACCAGACTATCTTTTTCGGCGAAGTTACACAGCCGAGAGAGTGTCGGTTAAAAAGAAGCTGTGTTTTATTTGGCCACCAGGTGGCGCTTTGATTTGACCAAGGTTAAGGTTACAATTACGGCCGCTAGATGAGGCGCCAGGCGTTTCCCAGAAGTCATCACGGCAACATTTTAATAAGGCCCAGTTGCCGTAGGATCACAGAGTCTTAGCAAACACTAAATAACGACAGGAGAAAGAGCGCTGAAGGCAGGAAATGTCGAAACTGATGTAATATGCAGCGACCCCGGATGTTTACACGAATTGTACAATGGCGGCCAATTGTTGACTGAATCTCTTCGTACGAGACATTGCCACATTTATTATTTATTATTTATTAGAACATCATTATACATTTGTATTAAATAACCATATCTTTATGGAAAACAAATAATTCCATTCCCTGTTGCTGATTCCTATCTTCTTCTCCAATTTCCCTCTCCCGTTCTTCATTTTCGGCCCGATTCCGCTAATCTCACCCTCCTCGCGGATTCCTCCGATTAGCTTTCGCCAACAAAGCTGATAACGGTTGTATATTTGAATAATATTCCATGTACTAAATAAATTATTCCCCTTGTGATTTCACGCTAAAACGTATTTTATATTTAGTAAAGAGAAAATATCTTTCGGCCAGAATTTCGTCAACATAACGCTGGAACCCACCACGCGTTTGACGTCACTCTGGTGGCAGGGCGTACGCGCACGCGCACGCGCACGCGCACGCGCACGCGCACGCGCACGCGCACGCGCACGCGCACGCGCACGCGCACGCGCACGCGCACGCGCACGCGCACGCGCACGCGCACCACGCACACGACACGCACACGCACACGCACACGCACACGCACACGCACACGCACACGCACACGCACACGCACACGCACACGCACACGCACACGCACACGCACACGCACACGCACACGCACACGCACACGCACACGCACACGCACACGCACACGCACACGCACACGCACACGCACACGCACACACACGCACACGCACACGCACACGCACACGCACACGCACACGCACACGCACACGCACACGCACACGCACACGCACACGCACACGCACACGCACACGCACACGCACGCACACGCACACGCACACGCACACGCACACGCACACGCACACGCACACGCACACGCACACGCACACGCACACGCACACGCACACGCACACGCACACGCACACGCACACGCACACGCACACGCACACGCACACGCACACGCACACGCACACGCACACGCACACGCACACGCACACGCACACGCACACGCACGGACACGGACACGGACACGGACACGGACACGGACACGGACACGGACACGGACACGGACACGGACACGGACACATGGACACATGGACACATGGACACATGGACACATGGACACACACACGGACACGGACACGGACACGAACACGGACACGGACACATGGACACAGGAATATGTTAGTAGTAATACTAACAACGAAGAACGAGAGAGATTATTGTAAATATACGTATTGTATGTCGAAAAGTGCACACAGCTATTCGTAACGAATAAATGTTGTGCGGTTTTATTAGTCCACACTTAGAGCAGCAAGCACAGGGCTCGTAATGTTCTGCCTACACACGTCGAACGTGTTTTTACAGAACACGTAACCTGCGCATATCGCAATAGTGTAATAGCATGTTACTCGCTCCGCAGTTCTTCAGGCAATTACGTTTTTATCTCGTTGAGGGCTAGTTGCATGAATAAAGTCTCTAGTCGAAGTAGTTGTATTCTGACGGTGCTGCAAACGTCCAGCGCGGACTTCCTCGGTGTGCACGTCTCTCGCAATACTAAACCAATGAAAACAACTTCATTATATATTCCATTAATACTTCCAGGAATTTTGTGTTGGTAAAGAAAGAATATCAGACACAGGACTAATATAATATAATATAATAAACGTTAATTCTACAAATATTGTAATAAAGGATATAATGTTCTACAGAGTTCAGGATAGATTTCTTATACACACATTTTTCTTATACACTTGCCTGCCTGCCTGCCTGCCTGCCTGCCTGCCTGCCTGCCTGCCTGCCTGCCTGCCTGCCTGCCTGCCTGCCTGCCTGCCTGCCTGCCTGCCTGCCTGCCTGCCTGCCTGCCTGCCTGCCTGCCTGCCTGCCTGCCTGCCTGCCTGCCTGCCTGCCTGCCTGCCTGCCTGCCTGCCTGCCTGCCTGCCTGCCTGCCTGCCTGCCTGCCTGCCTGCCTGCCTGCCTCACAAATGCACACATGCAACACACACACACACGCGCGCGCGCACACACGCGACAGCACCCGCACACACATGC
>JAODUO010001632.1:7500-10000 GCA_025642075.2 Ridgeia piscesae | reverse complement strand
GGGTACCGTGCACCCTCCGAAATATATTGTTTCATTGGTGTCATTAGATCGGCAACAATACGTAGAAAACGATTTGTTATGTTAGCAAGTCAGCAAAATGTCCCACGTATGATTGTTATGCAAATTAGTGCGTTATTCTTGAACAATCTATTGTTCAATATACATCGGTCAATATTGCACATAAATGCACGATGCAAGGTGTCCAGGCCCATTGTTCCAGGGTCAACGATCATTGCAAGACCATTCCTGAATTTACTGCGTGTGTCGTTGGCATGTTATGCAAATTCTAAACAGCCAGCATTACCGAAAATGGGAAATTTGGGGCTGTATCTCAGCCAATATTGCTTTTCCAACATTCCATCGTCAGTTCTTATCCACCCTTGCCCATCATCGTAGGGTTTAGGCTTTTCCAGGATGGGTTCGTCAGCTCACTTGTACAAGGCGACGCCGCGGTGGTTTACATGCTGGACGTGCGGTTTCAAAATGGAGTGACATGGAGGAAGACGAGCCAGATCGACCTTAGACTTGGAAGTGAGCGAGTCTCGTCTTCTCCCACCATCTTGCGCAGGAGTTTGGCATGGACGACGTCCACTGGAGTTTCGCGAATCTTTCAGGCAGGTGAACTGTTCCAACTGCTTCAGCGCGTGCGGCTTGAGGCTCCAGTTCTCTCCGAGTTGCACGAACGCTTTGCGAAACCTGGGATTCTTCTCCTGCGTTTTCAGGGGATCCACCTTCCCGTTCCCTTCGACTGTATTGGTGCAGTCCTCTGCAACCTAAGAAGAGTGGCACAGTAGTCTTCCCCAGGAATAATCTGAGATCATAGAGGTTGATAGTTGTCGATGATTCTCTGACCCCGCATCGAGGTAGACAGTTGGTTCGTTGGCGTCGACGTGTTAAGAAGAATTATGAAGATTTCTGTGTCAAGGGTTCTGACCACTGCGTTCTTGTATCTGATGGTAGCGGCGTGAGGGAGGTATAGCACCACGCTCTCTACCTCTTCCTTGTTGCTGTCAACGGTGGGGGCTCACTCACCTCGACTTGAAACACAAGGGGCTACTGGTGTTTGTAATCTGAGGTAATATCAGAAAGAGTGAAATCGATCTGATCTATAATAATGCGATATTTACGTGATAATACTAATACTAATCGAGGATTTCAATTCACTTCGCCGCTCGATGAGACGGTGGGCTTTCGTTTCTAAATCAGCACTGAAACTGCCTGTTGACCACTCCTTATATGGCACCATGGGTTTGCAGGGCTGTTTCTTGTTGTCGTCATTTGCGAGGAACATCTTGAAGTCGTATGGGTTCCTGTTCGCTGGTTCTGCCAGAATAATCTTCTCTGAACTCCCGCGCCGCAACCTTTCTTGGGCTTTGACAGACTATGTATGGTGTCAATCGAGAACAAGAAGTGTTTCTTGGCCACCATCTGTAGGCAGCGTTATGCCGTCCTGGATGAACAGGATGTCCTTGGGATAAGGCAGATCTTCTGGGTGGCGTCTTCAAGATCTGCCGTGTGAGCGACCCACAATTTACAGAAATCAGGAAGAGACTGATACGAGAGTGGTGATGTGCCTCCATCACGCCACTGGCCTCGGATACAAGAACCCAGTGGTCAGAACCCCTGACACATACACCATCGTGATTCTCCTTTACCACGCCCAAGACGTTGTTGTCGACGTAATCGTCGTCTTTGCATGTTGAAGCTTCGAGGATCGGCCCAGTATCGACAATGTCAATACTGTCGTTACTATGCCAGAACCACGTAGACATTGTAGTCGTGCTTTTGTTGTCGTTGCAACAGTCAGTGCTGCTGGCGAAAATGTTGATGATGATAGGTAAACACATTCTCGCAGCTACGGAACAAAACGCGATATATTCGTTTCCTTCGTTTTGAGAAAAATTCACGTTTCTGTTCCGTCACCAACATTGAAATGAAAACTCACAGAGAAAGTTAACACAATCTGAAGTATTACTAGCAGATTTGTTATAACACATTTGATATTAAATTATTTCATCACGCAGGATACCACGTGACAACAATCCGCGTGCTGTGCTGTCAATAAAAACAGCTAAATACAATTATAAATTGGCTTTGTAAAATTACACATGTAGATAGATTAAAAACACAAGCAAACTATAACGCAGTATCATTAAAACTGTATAAAAACAGGTGTCTATTTCCAACGTCGTTTAAATGTCATTTCTTCTGCCACGCAGTGCTCGAAAAGCTATTTGGAAGTGTTGCGGCTTTAGCAAATCTTTGAATGTTATCACTGGGTCGGCATATGTAATGAGAGGGGGTATATTCTTCCACATCTATATACATACGCTATTCCTATGGTACAGCAGTATTCCTGATACTTGGGTCCGCAGCAATGGTCGAAAGTCTCATTGGAGTAGGGCGGTGGACAGATGACGTACATGTAGTATTTGGCCCCGTGTGTGAAATTTCGCTTGTGAGCTACGTGGTTCTCGCATATGAGCGGGTCTGGAAACGA
>JAODUO010001632.1:0-5000 GCA_025642075.2 Ridgeia piscesae | reverse complement strand
GTGTCATTGAGTCACCGAGTGATACAACACTTAAGTTGTTACAATGTGTTGCCCTGTTGTTGTTGGACATAATAATAGTAGATGGACATCATAATTACAATAATAATAACAACAATACAAATATTTTATTAAGCGCAAGAAACCCGAAAGCCCGAAATATATATTGAGTACATGTTTTGTCGAATGGCAATTCTTTTCTGAAAATGTCAGTCATTCAACAGTGCTCTTTACGGGACAAGAAAGTTAATCAGGCGATTGGCTGAGTGGTGGACATCCTCACATACGCGATTGGTTTCTGTAGAATCCTCGGTCCTTGTACGACTGCCAGCCGTAGATTTGGTCAGCCTTCGCCGCGGCCTCCCAACCGAATTCGAACCGCGCAATGCCCATAGCGCTACCTGACACGACCGAGCAGCCGCAACAAGAAGGAGACACCGATATGAGGCACTTGTGTAGAATTCGGACTCACAAAAATTCTGCCATTATAACTGCATATTTGTTAACATTTTATACGTAATTGGGTTTATTCAATCATTCAACATAACTCCACGCTATTTCAAGCTGTTTTATAAACACTGCGTCTCAGCGAAATTTTGAGGTCGAATACCGTAAGCAACGCAAAGCGCAAGTAAACTTTGTTTATCGCTATTTCTACCTGCACCGCGTAGTAATACATGGTCGCTGTGCCGCGGCACAAATCGGAGCGCTATTTGGATCTACAAATGCAATATTTTGTAAAACATAAATATATATGGGAATGTTGAATGATTATAGATAGGGGAAGGGATACTATGAGGTATCAAATGTATGCAAATAGTCCTAATGACAACATTTAGATGGGTCCGAATTCTACACAAGTGTGTGATGTGATAATTAATATTATAGGTCACTCGTAATTTAGTAAACTCTGGACGTCGACGCTGATTTATTGAGTACTACGTCACAACGTCTATGGTCAAGGCACGGGCACGCTCGTGGTCAAGAGATCGAATTGCCTTTGCCTATTTCCCAAAACAGACCTGCCATTCGTTTGTCGCCAGCTACAGGGCAGCTGCTGGTCGCTGCCACAAGACCTCGGCAGTGAAATAAAATGTGTTAATGTTACTGTTCTGATGCTTTTATAAATCTTGTATCCAGAGTGTTTTGACATTTTCTTTTATGTGATTTGGGAACGTCAGTCAGAAAGACAAGAATAATTTGCAGCGCATTGTAAACATTAGTAGTAAAATACCCGGTGTCAAAATCCACTGGCACTTCGTAAAGCCAATACAATAATTAATGACAACACACATATTCTACATAATGAGTACGTCCTTCTGCCCTCGTCCAGATGGTTCAGAACCATCACATCTAAAACCAATAGGAAGCGTGAATCATTTATTCCAATGTCTGTACGACTTCGCAACACTAAGCACCTCTGACGTTTCCAAGAACACGTCAATAATGATGTGTGTATGTTGTATTTTGTTTATTTAATTTTTTTGTTGTGAAAGGACGACCACAATTATAAATATAATTTACAATTACACTATAAATTAGTCTTGTATTTTATTATAAATTATGTTTACATACTGTTTTAATAATTACTTTATCAAATTTTTTGACTTTTCTACCCCTGTATTTTTTATTTTTTACGAACACTGCAAAATGAATATCCCGGTCCGGGACATTAAAGTGTTGTTGTGTTGTGTTGTGTTGTGTTGTGTTGTGTTGTGTTGTGTTGTGTTGTGTTGTGTTGTGTTGTGTTGTGTTGTGTTGTGTTGTGTTGTGTTGTGTTGTGTTGTGTTGTGTTGTGTTGTGTTGTGTTGTGTTGTGTTGTGTTGTGTTGTGTTGTGTTGTGTTGTGTTGTGTTGTATTGTATTGTATTGTATTGTATTGTATTGTATTGTATTGTATTGTATTGTATTGTATTGTATTGTATTGTATTGTATTGTATTGTATTGTATTGTATTGTATTGTATTGTAGTTATGTTGTTATCTGTGTATGTTCTAAGCATTAGATATGACCAGACGCACCAACATCGCACTATGAGGGATTTTCATAAATGTATTATTTGTTTTCGAACCGTTTTCCACGCGAATTGTGAATTGTGTTTGGTTGTAACAAGTCGTTAAGGGATTTTGAGATCTTGCTTATAGATTGACGTTGACATGCAGCATTATAATTGGCGGTAGGCGCTTAAGTAACCTTTGTAATGGTGGAGTGGCACGCTATTGGGCCAAATGGTGTCTTGTAACTTATGACATATGTACTGCAAAAGTTTGTTATTTGAAAAACATGCATCTAGTTTTTCTTTGCGTATCTTTCTGATTCAGAAACAAACACTGACATAAAAAAACCATTTTTTAATTTTTTAAAAATCCCCCAATTCGTAATTAGTGCCACAACACACCAACCCCCAAAAAAATTTTTTAAAAAAAAAATTAAAAATTTAAATTTTATTTTAAATTTATTCATAAAATGTGTCTTTTAATTTAAATCCCCAACGACATTTGCCTTTTTAAAAACCCACTACAGTCTTTTGCTTCAGTATTAGTTGAAAACATTTTATTTAATATTCAACAAATTTTTAATAATTTAAGCACTTTTTTTAAAGGCTTTGTCCTCATTTTTGGCCCAGTATTGTGCGTAATTTTAATTTCTTTTATAACTAAGCTTTTCCTCCCGTTCTCGGGCTTTGACAACACTAGCTTTTCTCAGGAGCAAGATAATCTTGATAAAGGGAACAAACAAAGCACAACAAGTACCTTAGGACATATGTGTAATTGCACATGGTTTCCCTTGTCCATTCATTCCCTCGTCTTGACTACATGCTAGCTTCCAGTGGCGACAGATTCCCCGTCTTCATTACATGCTAGCATCCAATGCATATTGACTGTCCCGCCTTGATTGCATGCTGGCTTCCGATGCCTATTGACTGTCCCCGTTTTGATTACACGCTGTCTTCCTTTGCCGTTTGCTTGCCAGGCTTAGCGACATACTGGCCGCCTGTGGTGACTGAATCCTCCGTCTTCAATACACATTGGTTTCTTGTAGCGATTAACCTCACCGTATTACTTACACACTGTCCTCATGTGTCGTCAAACTGTAATGCGTAATTCAAGCTAATGCTTTCGTTGCTACTAATATTTGAAGATACTTTTACTTTGTAGTTTGCATCATATTTACAGCTGGATAGCATGCAAATCAAACAATCGTAGTAATTAAAGGCTGTCCGACATTTGATCTAAGGCGAGGCGTCTACTACGACATTTGATCTAACGTAACAATTCGTCTACTACGACATTTGATCTAACGCGACAATTTGCCTACTACGACATTTTATTTAACGCGAGAATTCGTCTACTACGACATTTGATCTAACGCGACAATTCGTCTACTACGACATTTGGTCTAACGCGAGAATTCGCCTACTACGACATTTTATTTAACGCGACAATTCGTTTACTACGACATTTGATCTAACGCGACAATTCGACTACTACGACATTTTATTTAACGCGAGAATTCGTCTACTACGACATTTGATCTAACGCGACAATTCGACTACTACGACATTTGGTCTAACGCGACAATTCATCTAATAATAATAATAATAATAATAATACAAGTGTCTTCCGCCGTCGTGGCCGCCTGATTGCGCGAGCAACCCGCTCCTACGACCGGTTACACCGCTTCTCTAGAATTGCTTTGCGTAATATACGCCATCCAGTTCTGTTTAATACGTGTCATTCGTCTACTACGTTATTTGGTCTAACGCGACAATTTAGCTACTACGAAATTTGGCCTAATACGACAATTTTGCTACTACGATATTTGATTTAAAGAGAAAATTCGGCTACGTAACCATAACCTATTTACACATGTTTACAAACTATTCTGTATCCGATGTGCGCATGCAAATTCGACTCACGAGTACGAGAGTTGACAGGAGCAGAAAGATAGTCATTATAGGCCTACTGTAGTCTGTATCGTACCGCGATATGTATTATATCGTAACCTGTGTATCGCGACACGTATCGTATTGAAAAGAAATATATCGTTCCGAACTTGGCCATAGCCCTCGATCAGTCATTTTCGTACGCAATGTCAATGATACTATGCCGTACTCACGTATCACAGAACAGATGGCACACACAACGACTGCCACACGCATGTGCCGGCCGTTCGCCATTTTGCTTGACCCGCCATTGTGTGACGTAATATATAGGCTATAGGCGCGTAATTATATGGCAGTTACCTGAACGATTGTGTTAAATGTGTAACTACATCTAATTACCACATGATATTCCTATAAAAAATCGAAGTAATTTGTTTTAGTAACCTATGATCACAAATGCGTCAATGGGTTATGATTAATTGTAGATGCGGGAATCCACCAAATCATGATGGTCAAAAGTGTTGTGTTATTGTTGTTGTTGTTGTTGTTGTTGTTGTTGTTGTGTGTGTGTGTGTGTGTGTGTGTGTGTGTGTGTGTGATGTGTGTGATGTGTGTGTGTGTATGTATGTGTGTGTGTGTGTGTATGTGTATGTGTATGTGTATGTGTATGTGTATGTGTGTGTGTGTGTGTGTGTGTGTGTGTGTGTGTGTGTGTGTGTGTGTGTGTGTGTGTGTGTGTGTGTGTGTGTGTGCGTGCGTGGGTTGTGTGTGTGTGTGTGTGTGTGTATGTGTGTATGTGTGTGTGTGTGTGTGTGTGTGTGTGTGTGTGTGTGTGTGTGTGTGTGTGTGTGTGTGTGTGTGTGTGTGTGTGTGTGTGTGTGTGTGTGTGTGTGTGTGTGTGTGTGTGTGTGTGTGTGTGTGTGTGTGTGTGTGTGTGTGTGTGTGTGTGTGTGTGTGTGTGTGTGTGTGTGTGTGTGTGTGTGTGTGTGTGTGTGTGTGTGTGTGTGTGTGTGTGTATGTGTGTGTATTGTGTTTTGTTGTGTTTTGTGGGATGTGTGGTTGGGGTGTGTGTGGTGTGTGTGTGTGTGTGTGTGTGTGTGTGTGTGTGTGTGTGTGTGT
>JAODUO010001631.1:72500-100453 GCA_025642075.2 Ridgeia piscesae | reverse complement strand
TAGGGAGGAGAGTCCAATACAGGGACACGGTAGGGAGGAGAGTCTAATACAGGGACACGGTAGGGAGGAGAGTCCAATACAGGGACACGGTAGGGAGGAGAGTCCAACACAGAGATACATGAGGGAGGAGAGTCCAAGGGAGAGAGACACAGTAGGATGGAGAGTACAATACAGGGACACGGTAGGGAGGAGAGTCCAACACAGAGATACAGGAGGGAGGAGAGTCCAAGGGAGAGAGACACAGTAGGATGGAGAGTACAATACAGGGACACGGTAGGGAGGAGAGTCTAATACAGAGAGACAGGAGGGAGGAGAGCCCATTACACAGGAGGGAGGAGAGTCCAAAGCATAGCCACAGAGACACGGCATGGAGAGGTGTCCAAGAGTGAGAGATAGATAGATTTAACAAGATTTAACAAGATTTAACAAGATTGCCACCTAGAGATTCAACTCTAGCTTATCGAGAGTCCAACCTATATATCTAAGTATACCCCGCCCGTCTCAGGTATATGTCGATTTTAATTTTAAATATATTAACACTAGTAGCACCTACACAATCAGCTGATAATCTGTTCCATTCGTTTACTGTTCTTTGTGAAAATGAAATTTTCTAATATTTAGTCTACACTGCTTCTTTGCTAATGTAACTCCATGTCCTGTAGTCCTTCTCTCTTCCTTGACTGTGAAAAAAATATTTGTGTAAATATTTTCATATCCATTCAATATTTTAAACACCTCAATCTGATCTCCTCTCAATCTTCTGGTTTCTAGTATTGTTAAACCACATTCTTTTAGACGCATTTCATAACTAATATTCCTGAGTTTTGGTATCATTTTGGTTGCTCTCCTTTGTACTCTTTCTACATTATCAATATCCTTCTTGCGATATGGCCTCCATGCTTGTTTACAATATTATTAGTTCTTTTTCTTTGTACACTATATTTCGCCTAATTAATCCAAGAATTTGGTTTCCCTTCGCTGCTGCAATTCCACACTGCTCTGATACCTTTATATCAGCACTAATAGTTAACCCTAAGTCCTTTTCCTTTAAGGTAGTATTTAGTACAGTACCACCCATTGTATATTGTGCATCTTCATTCCCATGTCCTGTGTGAAGGCACTTACACTTTCCAAAATTAAACAGCATTTGCCACTTCTCAGACCATTCTATCAACTTATTAAGATCATCTTGTAAATGCTGTCTATCACTTTTAATTTTCCTAAACACTTTTGTGTCGTCCGCAAACTTCAACACCTTGCTTGTTATGTCATCATCCAAATCATTGATATATATTAAGAATAAAATAGGTCCCAGTACTGATCCCTGCGGTACTCCACTCAAAACCAATTTCCAGTTTGAAGCCTCCCCATCAACTACTACTCTTTGTCTTCTATCAATAAGATTTTCTATCCAGTTGATCATTCCATTTCCTATGGGCCTTTTTATTTTAAAGTAGTAGTTTTTGGGTGTGCATTTTGGTCAAAGGCTTTTTTAAAATCTATATCTATATCTACTGGTGATCCCCATCTACCCACTTTGTAACATCTTCCAAAAAACATAACATATTTGTTAGCATGACCTCGCTTTTAAAAACCCATGTTGAGACGGGTTTATCAATTTATTTTTAACAAGAAAATAAACCAGGTGATCTTTAATTAGTCTTTCTAATAGTTTGCAAACCCGATGTTAAACTCACTGGTCTATAATTCTCTGACTTGTTTCTCAAACCCTTTTTTTGTAAGGGGTATAATGTTTGCTTCTTTCCATTCTAACGGAACTATTCCCTCCTCTAATGACAAATTGAACACTGTTGCAAGCGGTATGCTGATTTGTTCTACATACCGCAAAGTAGAGGGAAGAGAGAGAGAGAGAGAGAGAGAGAGAGAGAGAGAGAGAGAGAGAGAGAGAGAGAGAGAGAGAGAGAGAGAGAGAGAGAGAAAGAGAGAGAGAAGAGAGAGAGAGAGAGAGAGAGAGAGAGAGAGAGAGAGAGAGAGAGAGAGAGAGAGAGAGAGAGAGAGAGAGAGAGAGAGAGAGAGAGAGAGAGAAAAAAAAAAAAAAAAAAAGGGGGGGGGGGGGGGGAGAGAGAGAGAAGAAGAGAGGGGGTTAGAGGGAGGAGAATTCAAGACTGACACACGGTAGAGAAGAGATTCCAAGATGGAGAAATTATATGGAGGAGAGTTAAAGACGGAGACACAATAGGGAGGAGAACACTTCGGTGACGGGGTGCTGTTGAAAAGTTTCGCAGCCGTTTCGTCATAATGAGCCCACTGGAATTTCGGTGTGGGAGCAGACGTATAGGTCAGCCTCCCACACCGGGCACGTGTCCCCTGTTCCCGGTCGCATGGTTATACGTCAAGATGAACTATTGATCCAGAGCATGGTTTCAAGCCCGCCTTAGCCTAACTTTAGTAGGATTTTGACATTCGGCAATTTCGTTTACCTACACTTCACTGTCCTCCACTGTCTATACTGTCTTTCTTTCGGGAAAACTGATTCTGAAACTATAGCTTTGAATCAGCAACATATATTTTAGGCCTTGCATATAGTTTCATTCGGTTGATTATTAAATTCTCACTTATCGATATAGCGGAAATGATTGCATCTGAGGTACAGAATGTAAACAAGGTTATAAAGACGAAATTAATGCATGAAGCCCGGATTCTATCAGACTGAATTAGTTAATTGCACAACAAACGAAGCCTGGAGAAGTCGAAATGCCTAGGGCTAGGCCTAGGCGTAGATCAACACTAATCAAGTTATGTAGCTTATTAGTCTATCCATGATAATAGCGGCATATACTTATCATGTGAAGTTACCGGTATGGTATGACTTATGTGTACGCATATTGATTATTGTGTGTGTGTGCGTGCGTGCGTGCGTGCGTGCGTGCGTGCGTGCGTGCGTGCGTGCGTGCGTGCGTGCGTGTGTGGATGTGGGTGTGGGTGGGTGTGTGGGTGTGTGTATGTATATATGTATATATATATATATATATATATATATATATATATATATATATTTATATATATATATATATTATAGGTTAAGTTGAATGTGATCTTTTAGTAAACAATAAACCTCAATGCTCAACTTTGGACAATTATTTACCGGCCTTGAGGTAAGGTCTGGAGGTAAGTAATATTCGTTAGTAATTTAGAATATATGCCAATCAAACTTTGGCAAAAGAGTCTTCAGAATATTCGACTTATTTAGAGACGGTTATCTCCTACATTACAGCTAACCTGTTTAAATACATGTATCTATAGTAACCTGGCCCCGATTTCTATACCACAGTCCGTTACCTCAAAGACTCAAGATCGGCCAAAATTGGGCCGGACCGCCTGAAGGTTTATTTTCTGAAGAAGCAGTTTCTCTATTATTTGTTTAAATGTTTTGTCCGATTTGCATAGTAAAGGCTGATTAATTTGAAAAAAATCTTAAATACATCTTGAATCAGATATATACAATGTGTGCAAAGAACGTTTACAAACTTGCAACAATGTTGAGTTATTTGTCTCAAATTAAAACGAGGCACAACTGCAGTTTGATGGCTGTGTCTATCATGTAAACAACCCTGATATATCAAGTTATCGCACGAAATTGTAAGCAATTGTTCACACTAACCACTACAGGATAGTTAACAAACAACAGGTGGTGTTGATACAGAGAAGGCGTTGTGTTTTGGTGCATAGTGATGATGATCTTAACTCAAATGATGCAGAAACCGAGGCGAGAATATTGTAAATATTATATTAAAAACAAATCATTAGTGATTAGATGAAATGTATGGTTCTGATTAATAATGTTGATACGCCGCTAAG
The DNA here is from genome assembly GCA_025642075.2 of Ridgeia piscesae. Classification (NCBI taxonomy): domain Eukaryota; kingdom Metazoa; phylum Annelida; class Polychaeta; order Sabellida; family Siboglinidae; genus Ridgeia; species Ridgeia piscesae. The sequence goes on along the minus strand of JAODUO010001631.1, from coordinate 96,634 downwards.
CGATTTCACAAAGTGTTGATGAAAACTGTATATTATGATTGCGTAAGGCAGAAACCGAGTGATTCAGTCCGTTGTTATGACAAGTTACAAAAACATCTGCGCGCCGATTTGAATGATTTAGCTATGCTTGCGCAGCGTCGCAAAGCGACAGCCACAATAAAATAGGAAACAGGTTTTGGTAAAAGAAACCACGAAGTGCACAAAGCCAAATTGTTACACTGCGTGTTTTCTTTCGGGCAGAATGTAGTGAGCTAATAGTAATAAGTGTACTCTAATTTTTTAAACTAACAATACAACATCGAGGCCTTATCTTTACTATTTTGTATGTTAATAAACCAAGGATATGCTGTGGTAGTTATTGTCTATATGTGTGTTTTAAAATGTAATCATTGCATTGGATGGCATAGCTATAACGTTTGCCTTCACTTTAAAGATCTCGGCGAATCCCCACATATGATGTTTTTAACGAAGTTTTATGTTGGTGTTGCATGTCACTTTCAGCTGAGTGTTTACCCGATGTCTCAGCAATGACATTTAACGTAGTCGTCGACGAGCATTTGTTCTGTTGTCGTTGTTTTTCTCTTTCTGGTTTTTGAATAGTTCGCTGTCGTCACCGAAATGTACCCACCGAAGGTGGTTGCTTTATTTTACAGGGAGAACAAGTATTCTTTGGTTTTGTTGCACCACTGAGCTCATATTTCCGGAGGATAATAGCGCTAAATAAATTATTCCATTGTTATTATCATTACTATGTTGTAGTCGATTTAAACCAATAAAGGCAGACCAACTTTCAACTGTTGTTATCTTCCGAAATCGTGGTGGTATTTCTAAATGTTGTTTTCTCGTTAGCTGTAAACATTATGTTCGCGTTGTATGACACTTTTTAACTAGGTCTTTAGCCCCCCTGTCAACAGCGACAATGACCTTTATATGTTTTCGTTGGTTTTACTGGTTTTTTTCTATTTCCACCTTCCGTTCGCCCCCAGTCTACTCAATAACCACCCACCGCTTTTGTCTCCGTTGTGTCTGAACTTCAACAGTATGGAAAGTTCGTGGCTGATGTATAGTTATCGACCAAAACATGTCACTCTCAAAATGCCCCTTTTGTATTCTAAGCCCATGCACGACCGCCGATACCGCGTGCACAATAATGCTACTGACTTTGAAATGTCTACGACATAAAGGTGACAACCTTGGTTTGTTATCGATTGTCTACATTCACGAGAATTTTACAAAACGGTCGTATACATGTAATGTCGCCATCACCTTTCACGGACTCTCGATTATGCTACGATAACTGTACAGGCGACATAAATGACAGGTGGAGAGTCAGCATAATAACACGAGTGAAGTTAGTGGATGGACAGTAATTAATACTAATTATAGCGATTCAAGTGACGACTGATGCAGAAGATCTCGTGTCTTTTTCATCATTCGTGTTCTCGTTATATTGACGTGGGGCATCATTTAGCGATTGGTAGAAAATGAAGCGTATCATTATACAGCTAATAAACGTTACCGTTCATTACCATTGCGGAGACTGGTGTTTTACCAGTGCCTGTCACGAAATCTACAATTAGGAGTATTGTTGAACTGGCGACTTTTATCAGTATACCGTGTCTTTGAGAATGCTTCTATGACCAGTGTGTCCATCTTGTGTGATGTGTTTAACAAAAGAATGCCAACTTGTTTTAGTCGTCGAAAGAAATCACTTTAGTCGTTACGTCTGGTAGTTACCGTCTATAGACTCAACGTGCACCGTCTCTAGACACAACGTGCACCGTCTCTAGACTCAACGTGCACCGTCTCTAGACTCAACGTGCACCGTCTCTAGACTCAACGTGCACCGTCTCTAGACTCAACGTGCACCGTCTCTAGACTCAACGTGCACCGTCTCTAGACACAACGTGCACCGTCTCTAGACTCAACGTGCACCGTCTCTAGACCAACGTGCACCGTCTCTAGACTCAACGTCACCGTCTCTAGCCCAACCAGTCTCTAGACTCAACGTGCACCGTCTCTAGACTCAACGTGCCCCGTCTCTAGACTCAACGTGCACCGTCTCTAGACTCAACGTGCACCGTCTTAGACCAACGTGCACCGTTCAGACTCAACGTGACCGTCTTAGACCAACGTGCACCGTCTTAGACTCAACGTGCACCTCTTAGACCAACTGCACCGTCTTAGATCAACGTGACCGTCTTTAGACTCAACTGACCGTCTTAGACTCAACGTGACCGTCTTAGACTCAACGGACCGTCTTAACCAACGTGCACCGTTCAGATCAGTGACCGTCTTAGACCAACTGCACCGTTTTAGACTCAACGGGGTTTAACCGTCCCTTTTTAGATCAACGTGACCGTCTTTAGACTCAACTGACCGTCTTTAGATTCAACGTGACCGTCTTTAAAACCAACGGACCGTCTTTAACTCAACTGACCGTTTTAGACCAAGTGACCGTCTTTAGACCAACGGACCGTTTAACCAACGTGCACCTTTTAGATTCAAGTACCGTCTTTAGACTCAACTGACCGTTTTAGACTCAACGTCACCTTTTAGATTCAACGTACCGTCTTAGACCAACGTGACCTCTTTAGACTCAACTGCACCTTTTTAGACCAAGTGCACCGTCTTAGACACAACGTGCACCGTCTTTAGACCAACTGCACCGTTTTAGACCAAGTGCACCTCTTAGACCAACGTGCACCGTCTCTAGCCCAAAACGTCACCTCTTTAGACTCAACGTCACCGTCTCTAGACCAACGTGCACCTCTTAGACTCAACGTCACCTCTTTAGACTCAACGTCACCGTCTTAGACACAACGTGCACCTCTTTAGACCAACGTGCACCTCTTAGCCCAAAACGTGCACCTCTTTAGACCAACGTGCACCGTCTTAGCCCAAAACGTGCACCTCTTAGACCAACGTCACCTCTTAGACCAACGTGCACCGTCTCTAGACCACGTGCACATCTTAGACCAACGTCACCGTCTCAGACACAACGTGTACCGTCTCTAGACTACAACGTGCACGTCTTTGACTCAACGTATACCTTTCTTTAAAACTTCAACCCGTGTGTCCATCTTTTTAGGAACAAAAGTCCCAACTTTTTTCTAAAGAATCATTTACTTTGCAACCGTCTATAGACTCAACGTGCACCGTCTCTAGACACAACGTGCACCGTCTCTAGACTCAACGTGCACCGTCTCTAGACTCAACGTGCACCGTCTCTAGACTCAACGTGCACCGTCTCTAGACTCAACGTGCACCGTCTCTAGACTCAACGTGCACCGTCTCTAGACTCAACGTGCACCGTCTCTAGACTCAACGTGCACCGTCTCTAGACACAACGTGCACCGTCTCTAGACTCAACGTGCACCGTCTCTAGACTCAACGTGCACCGTCTCTAGACTCAACGTGCACCGTCTCTAGACTCAACGTGCACCGTCTCTAGACACAACGTGCACCGTCTCTAGACTCAACGTGCACCGTCTCTAGACACAACGTGCACCGTCTCTAGACACAACGTGCACCGTCTCTAGACACAACGTGCACCATCTTTAGACTCAACGTGCACCGTCTCTAGACTCAACGTGCACCGTCTCTAGACTCAACGTACACCGTCTCTAGACACAACGTGCACCGTCTCTAGACACAACGTGCACCGTCTCTAGACTCAACGTGCACCGTCTCTAGACACAACGTGCACCGTCTCTAGACACAACGTACACCGTCTCTAGACACAACGTGCACCGTCTCTAGACACAACGTGCACCGTCTCTAGACTCAACGTACACCGTCTCTAGACACAACGTACACCGTCTCTAGACACAACGTGCACCGTCTCTAGACACAACGTGCACCGTCTCTAGACTCAACGTGCACCGTCTCTAGACACAACGTACACCGTCTCTAGACTCAACGTGCACCGTCTCTAGAGGAACGTGCAATTGTCCCTGCGTGTCATAGATATTTACTAATTAGTACCGAAATTCCACCAACTGCGAAATGGAAATCATTAAAGTAATGTCTCACAATTTTCATATTAGTCACTAAGAAATGTGGCCTAAAAGTTTAGGATTATGATAAATGGCCTATATTGTGGAGGCAGACATCTTGATCATGCTGCATGACGTCAAGTCGGTTATAACGCTCCTTTGGTCTTATAGTTGACATTTATACGAATACGCCTGCTCATTTATTGATTTCGTTTAGTCCCTTCGGTTGAGAAGCTGAATTGCACTTTTATAAGCATGCCCGACTATTATAATACCACCATGCATGTGGATGTAATATTTTTCACAAGTTATACAGATAAACAAATGTGACGATTATTTACGGTGTGAATACCGGCAAAGTAGGCCTACTTAACAGTTTGCCCAGTACAATTGATCAAGTACAACACCTAAGTAATACAGTATACGTAAGTTCAACTACAAGTCCTAAAACCCATTGTTATTGTCTAGGTCACCTTTACTACACGAACTAGCGCATAACCACGTTAGTTTCACCCTAATTATTAGTGCAGGTCATCGTGACCTCTCGCCTGTCCCCAGGCGCGTCCCAGCACTGCGTCTTGCTCTGTCAACCTGCCACGCACCGACCTGTCACACGCACGCAGCACGCACGCACTCGTACACAGATGAGTGCTTGCGTGCTTGCGCGCGCTCTCGAACCCGCAACTTTATCATGTAACTGATCCTTAGTCGCGCAGTGGCCAGAGCTTTCGACTGCCGGCTAAGAGAACCCGTATTTGAATCCTGTGTTGCGGTGTCAAAACGTGAGCAAGTTGTTTTACTTTATATTGCTCCAGGTCACACAGCTGTACAAACGAGTATCTGGCTATAGATAGTGGTGGATATTTGTGTAGAAATAGTCTTGGCGCATATATCTCAGCGTGGCTAGGTGTTTCCCAGAGAAGTCGTTATGGTGTTCGATTTAACAGGTCTACCAGATAGTAAAGTGCAAAGCGGAGCGATTGTTTTTGAATAAACGTGTCAGGGTGTATCGGACGAAATTGTACACAACTGTTCACACTACCCACTACAGGATAGTTAACAAACAACAGGTGGTGTTGATACAGAGAAGGCGTTTTGTTTTGTTTTGTTCCATGTGGTGATGATGATTTTGAATTCGACGATGAGGCAGAAACCGAGGGCGAGGCGTCCATTTCGCGCGTTATCGTCTAAGAATATTCATATTCATTAAAAATAAGTCATTTGACGGATTGCTTGTATGACATTGATGAAATAGATGGTTCTGATTAATAATAATTATTGATACGTCGCTGAGCGAGTAGAGTCACTACAGGAATGTATAACATCCCTAAACAAGACAACCTCTCAACACCCTCGGTCGTGTATTCCCCTAGCGATTCTAACAACAACACTCATTTCTGCCTGTGTTTGTCGTGAAAAACTTCCGAGAAAGTCAGACGCATGTAACCGAAGCCGCCAAGTCGACTGTGGTGACAGAACCTGCGAGGGATATATGCATTTAGTTATACGATAAAATCACGCGAGTCTTCAAACAGACATCCGCGTCACTATCAGTCTTTCTCGTGTTGTTCTCAGCCGTTCATCAAGAAACTTATCGTTATTTTAGAACGTCGGCAACACTAGTGTGGATGTCGCGGGGGTTCCTTTATGTTTTAAGTACGAATTGGACCACGTCATTTTTGCCACAGTAATAGTTACTGATTTCACATGAAATATTCTCCACTAAGTCATCTCAAAACGTTAGCTGTGTTACGTTCAGCATCCAATTGTCAACGACACAGCTATTTGCTGCTGAACTAATAAACTGAGCGACGCCGCAGACCCGCAATAGGCCTACAATGTATCACGGCAGTTCTTTGAAAACCAACCATATATTTACGGCATTGCCATAATTCGTTGCCGTCCATGTGATTTTAGATCATCCGCTTGTAGTTGAAGTTAGTTATTAGGCAATAATTCGCCGCGCGTCCGCAGACCAAGAACACGTATCAGTTTTATGACGCCTCGTTAGGTGGCAATTGCGAAGATGGCGGCGGGTCGACTTGACTACCGCCAGCTCCGGAGGAAGTGGCTCTGAGACGAGAGACGGACACTATCCGCTAATGACAGTAATAAACGATGAACGCCTTCATAAAGTATTAATCATATCAGGTCCACCTTTGTCCCCACGGCGTATAGGCTAGGTCGCCCCCTTATATCAGGTCCACCTTTGTCCCCACGGCGTGTAGGCTAGGTCGCCCCCTTATATCAGGTCCACCTTTGTCCCCACGGCGTGTAGGCTAGGTCGTCCCCTTATATCAGGTCCACCTTTGTCCCCACGGCGTGTAGGCTAGGTCGCCCCCTTATATCAGGTCCACCTTTGTCCCCACGGCGTGTAGGCTAGGTCGCCCCCTTATATCAGGTCCACCTTTGTCCCCACGGCGTGTAGGCTAGGTCGCCCCCTTATATCAGGTCCACCTTTGTCCCCACGGCGTGTAGGCTAGGTCGCCCCCTTATATCAGGTCCACCTTTGTCCCCACGGCGTGTAGGCTAGGTCGCCCCCTTATATCAGGTCCACCTTTGTCCCCACGGCGTGTAGGCTAGGTCGCCCCCTTATATCAGGTCCACCTTTGTCCCCACGGCGTGTAGGCTAGGTCGCCCCCTTATATCAGGTCCACCTTTGTCCCCACGGCGTGTAGGCTAGGTCGCCCCCTTATATCAGGTCCACCTTTGTCCCCACGGCGTGTAGGCTAGGTCGCCCCCTTATATCAGGTCCACCTTTGTCCCCACGGCGTGTAGGCTAGGTCGCCCCCTTATATCTGTTCGTCGTCACTGAACATGGATAATGTTTCCAATTGTCTCACTGTAAACACGTGTCTGATATTTTGTTAATTGTGATGATATTTACACTACTTCGTGAATGTGTGCAAGTTTATATAATATTAATCTTTATTTTATGTAGCGTATTTACCCATAGCGTTCACAACGTTTTACATGTCATTCAAACTATACTCTTGCTATCACACATCGTAACAACCTGTGTGGTGGTCTTCCCTGACGGCGGAACCACGTTTCACGAACGGCCAAAAAGAAGCCTGTACAACGTTATGGCTGTCTGCGAACTGCCATGAGTTGTTAATACCCATAGGCCTATACATTACATTTGTTTTACAAAGCAACTTATGCCGGAAACGGCCACAACACTTCAACAGAACCTAGGAATTTGTGTGGCCAAGTTCAAACACGACCAAATTGTGAGGTTGTACATCAGCCAATACGACAGCGACCGGAATTTGTCACAAATAAGACCGTGGCAAACCAGACGTTCCACTGAAACAAGAAATTGGAGGTGTTACTGTTCGAAGTGTATGTTTCAGGTGGTGTGTTCTTAGGATATGATAGTTCTGTTATATGAACTGTGTCGTGCCAGCCATTCAATTTCCCTTACAAGTTACCAAATTTGTGTGTGTGTGTGTGTGTGTGTGTGTGTGTGTGTGTGTGTGTGTGTGTGTGTGTGTGTGTTTGTTTGTGTGTGTATTATATATATATATATATATATATATATATATATACCCTACGAATCGAGTTCCAAAGGTATTAGACCATTTTCTAAGCTTCATCAAGGTTCTAATATAAACTATCTTAAAAGGAGCAAATTTGTTTCTATATGTTTCTATTTATTAATTAATGTAATATTCTGAAGACTACAATATATGTGTTGGTGGCATAACGCCCGGAAAATTGTGTTTAAATACTTTAGTAAACCTAGAAATGTGTTCGTAGTTTGAAAGTTCACAATCCAAAACATGTTCAAATCTTCGAGAAACAGCAGTTTTAAGACAAACTGTATCGGCAACATTGCGGGGTCCGGTTGAGTTTATTCCAATACCCTTGGTTCAATGACATTCCATTTCCAGGCTCAGCACACAAGGCTTCCTTTTAGGAATTATTACACCAATTTTACCAGTAACAACAAATCCTAGGAGAATAGCTGATTCTGTCTATTTACGTGCTTAGGTCTGTGCTAGTCGCAGCTCAGTCGACTACCCAAAACGACGAACAAAGACAACACCTTCCGTCCTGGCGCCTTAGAATCTGCGAACAGTTTCAATAGGCGTACTTCCATGCTCTAACAGTTATATTGGAAAATTCTCCAGTCGCTCGTGCTAAGTAGCCGCCGAAGAAATTGTCGTCTATTGTTCGCTGACACGGCGGTCCGTAAGTCCTCTCTTCTCTCGCAACACGTCGTCGCTACGTAATTGCTTCCGTCAGAGCAGGTAATTGTTGAGTCGTGTTTATTCGACAAATCCAACAGTTAAGAAAATGATGCACTGTCGACGAGACAACGAGGAGGGCGGCCTTGCTGACACGGTTCCTCGAGGACGTGTTAGGATGTCTCAGCGAGGTACTCTGGCTGTAGACTGGTTGGTTGGAGTCACGCTGGCCAGAGTGCCGGAACGACGACTTTGCGATTGCTCCAGAGATTTGGGCTGAAGTGTCTTCTGAGCTACTAAGTAAAGCAAATATTTGGTGATTGCGTGTTACACGGTAAAGGAAGACGCACGGTCTCCGGACAAGCAGTACCTACTAAGAGTCTAAGAAACCGACTCGCTACTAATGTGACAGACACACACACACACACACACACACACATACACACACACACACACACACACACACACACACACACACACACACACACACACACACACACACACACACACAACACACACACACACACACCACACACGCACACACGCACGCACGCACGCGCGCACACACACACACACACACACACACACACACACACACACACACACACACACACACAAACACACACACTCACACACACACACACACACACACACACACACAAACACAAACACATACACACACGCACGCACGCACGCGCGCGCGCACACACACATACACGACGATTTCAGTCAGTTTAATTCAGTCGTAATAATTCGAATCCTGATGGGAAACAGTAGTGTGGTTTACTGGTGACGCTGCAAATAAAAAGCTGACGTATTGTGCAGTTACGCGTGTTGCGCATTCCAACTAGCGTATTGTGATTACACCTTGCTACTTAATATGTTGCAGCTGACGGTCGTATATAATATCTGAATAATTCACGATCTCTTATAGCACGCTGTTTTGGAAGGCGAGTTGCGATGGAAACATTTGCTTTCTAGAAATGGCTTGTTTAGATGGCCTATGTGATCTGACGGCAGGATCATATCAGTTCTCTTACTGTACTAATGTTCTCTCGGCGTCATTCTGTAGTCGTGCAAGACTTCAACAACAGTGACACATGTCGCCTATAGCAGCGTGTTAGTTCATTGTCACACAACACATATTTTAACAATGGTCTCGTTGAAGAACTTCGCATATTTGATATTATTTATTCATTTCATATTACCTAGATCCTCTGTATTCTTCAAATAAGTAGTAATTTATGTAACCAATAAAAGCAATACTTATGTTAATTAGATAGACCACCTGCATATGCCAAAGTACTTTTATGGTGCGTATGTTGTGGTGCACTAGCGTAAACTAGTAAATAAATAAATAGACGTTCGGACTGTAACAATAAATATGCAATCCATTAAAATCGTTGGTGCTGTTGTAATACTTGTGCTAAGGTATCGTCGTTTCATATAATAAATATGTTATTACTATTACAAGAGCTAACAGCCATGCGCATTGCATGTTGCAGCTTTTGACACTGCGACGTCGAAGTATAACGCATGTGCATGTCAGATGTTGAACATTAATGTTGCAATACCGGAAATAATCTCATAAGGATGTACAATGTATAAAGTACTCGGTCTGAGCATTTATTTGACCTGACATTTGTCATCGGGACCTATTTAACAAATTGTTATAATCCTAATCGCAGTAACGACTGACGCTTAGCGCGTGTGTCGTTGATAAAAAGTGTCATGATCGAATGCCATGTCGCCTATTAGCGAGCCGTTTAGCTGTATCTTCACGCAAACTGGCAGCATAGCGTCGTACAAATCATGGCGCAACGTGACAGCGTGCATGCATAATCGAACAGCACACAAGGTTGATTTCTCCGATTAACTACCTGCCGTTTGTTACCTGATTCTAAAATATGCGTGGGTTAAACGGTCTTTCATTGCAGGAAATGTATTTTAGTGATTCTGTCGTCGTCGTTTATTGGGGTCTCTACTATGTGTCTACTATGTGTCTACTATGTGTCTACTATGTCTCTACTATGTCTCTACTATGTCTCTACTATGTCTCTACTATGTCTCTACTATGTCTCTACTATGTCTCTACTATGTCTCTACTATGTCTCTACTATGTCTCTACTATGTCTCTACTATGTGTCTACTAGGTGTCTACTATGTCTCTACTATGTGTCTACTATGTCTCTACTATGTCTCTACTATGTTCTACTATGTTCTACTATGTTCTACTATGTTCTACTATGTTCTACTATGTTCTACTATGTTCTACTATGTCTCTACTATGTTCTACTATGTTCTACTATGTCTCTACTATGTTCTACTATGTCTCTACTATGTTCTACTATGTTCTACTATGTTCTACTATGTTCTACTATGTCTCTACTATGTTCTACTATGTTTACTATGTCTCTACTATGTTCACTATGTTCTACTATGTTCTACTATGTTCTACATGTTCTACTATTTTCACTATGTTCACATTTTCCCACATTTTCCCACATGTCCACATTTTCCCACATGTCCACATGTGTCACTATTTTCACATGTTCACTATTTTCCCACTATGTTCTATATGTGTCACATGTTCACATGTTCACATGTGTCACATGTTCACATGTTCACATGTTCACATGTTCACATGTTCACATGTTCACATGTTCACATGTTCACATGTTCACATGTGTCACATGTGTCACATGTTCACATGTTCACATGTTCACATGTTCACATGTTCACATGTGTCACATGTGTCACATGTTCACATGTTCACATGTTCACATGTTCACATGTGTCACATGTTCACATGTTCACATGTGTCACATGTTCACATGTTCACATGTTCACATGTTCACATGTTCACATGTTCACATGTTCACATGTGTCACATGTGTCACATGGCCCACATGTGTCACATGTGTCACATGTTCACATGTTCACATGTTCACATGTGTCACATGTTCACATGTTCACATTTTCCCCACATTTTCCCCACATGTTCACATGTGTCACATTTCACATGTTCCCCATGTTCACATGTTCACATTTTCCCCCATGTTCACATTTTCCCCATGTTCCACATTTTCCCACATGTCCATTGTCCCACATTTAATGTTCACCATTTTCCCCTTTTTACATGTTCAATGTCCACATGTTCACATGTTCCCCATGTGCCCACATTTTCCACATGTCTCTATATGTGTCACTATGTTCTACTATGTCTCACTATTTTCCCTACTATGTCTCACTATTTTCCCTACTTGTGTCACTATTTTCACTATGTGTCACTATGTCCTACTATTTCACTATTTTCCCACTATGTCTTTTACATGTGTTACTATGTCTCTACTATGTGTCTACTATGTGTCTACTATGTCCACTATGTGTCACTATGTCCTACCTATTGTCACATTTTTCCTACTATGTCCACTATGTTCTACTATGTTCTACTATGTCTCTACTATGTCTCTACTATGTCTCTACTATGTTCTACTATGTTCTACTATGTGTCTACTATGTCTCTACTATGTCTCTACTATGTTCTACTATGTTCTACTATGTCTCTACTATGTTCTACTATGTTCTACTATTTTCTACTATGTTCTACTATGTTCTACTATGTCTCTACTATGTTCTACTATGTTCTACTATGTTCTACTATGTTCTACTATGTTCTACTATGTTCTACTATGTTCTACTATGTCTCTACTATGTTCTACTATGTCTCTACTATGTCTCTACTATGTGTCTACTATGTTCTACTATGTGTCTACTATGTGTCTACTATGTTCTACTATGTTCTACTATGTTCTACTATGTTCTACTATGTGTCTACTATGTTCTACTATGTTCTACTATGTTCTACTATGTGTCTACTATGTGTCTACTATGTTCTACTATGTTCTACTATGTTCTACTATGTTCTACTATGTTCTACTATGTTCTACTATGTCTCTACTATGTGTCTACTATGTTCTACTATGTTCTACTATGTCTCTACTATGTTCTACTATGTTCTACTATGTTCTACTATGTTCTACTATGTTCTACTATGTCTCTACTATGTTTACTATGTTCTACTATGTCTCTACTATGTTCTACTAGGGGTTCTACTATGTTCTACTATGTTCTACTATGTTCTACTATGTTCTACTATGTTCTACTATGTTCTACTATGTCTCTACTATGTTCTACTATGTCTCTACTATGTTCTACTTGTTCTACTATGTTCTACTATGTGTCTACTATGTCTCTACATTGCCCACTATGTCCACATTTTCCCACATGTCCATATTTTCACATTTTCCCACTATGTCCACTATTTTCCCTACATGTCCACATTTTCCCACTATGTGTCTACAGTTCACATGTCTCACTATGTCCACTATGTCCACTATGTCCACTATGTCCACATGTTCACATTTTCCCACTATGCCCACTATGTTCACTATGTCCACTATTTTCCCACATGTCCACATGTGTCACATTTTCCCACTATGTCCTACATCCCCCCCACATTGTCACTATTTTCCCACATTTTCCCACATTTTCCCACATGTTCTACATTTTCCCACATGTTCACATTCCACTATGTTCACTATGTTCACTATTTTCCCACTATGTGTCACTATGTGTCACTATTTTCACTATGTCCTACATGTCTCTACATTTTCCTCTATCCCCCCCACTATTTTCCCACATTTTCCCACTATTTTCCCACTATTTTCACATTTTCACATTTTCCCACATGTCCACTATGTGTCACTATTCCACATTTTCCCACATGTTCACTATGTTCACATGTTCTACATGTGTCACTATGTTCTATATGCCCCCACTATGTTCTACTATGTGTCACTATTTTCCCACATTTTCCCACATTTTCACATGTCCACATGTTCTACATTTTCACATGTGTCACATTTTCCACTATTTTCCCACATTTTCCCACATTTTCCACTATGTCCACTATGTTCACTATGTTCTACTATGTGTCTACTATGTCTCTACTATGTTCTACTATGTGTCTACTAGTTCTACTATGTTCTACTATGTTCTACTATGTTCTACTATGTCTCTACTATGTTCTACTATGTTCTACTATGTCTCTACTATGTTTTACTATGTCTCTACTATGTTCTACTATGTCTCTACTATGTCTCTACTATGTTCTACTATGTCTCTACTATGTGTCTACTATGTTCTACTATGTTCTACTATGTCTCTACTATGTTCACTATGTTCTACTATGTTCTACTATGTTCTACTATGTCTCTACTATGTTCTACTATGTTCTACTATTTTCTCTTTTTTACTATGTGTCTACTATGTTCTACTATGTTCTACTATGTTCTACATGTTCACTATGTCTCACTATGTGTCACTATGTCTCTACATGCTCACTATGTTCACTATGTCTCTACATTTTCACTATGTTCTACATGTTCACTATTCTCACTATGTCTCACATTTTCCCATATGTTCACTATGTCTCCCCACTATGTCTCACTATTTTCCCCACATGTCTTACATGTCTCACTATGTTCTACTATGTCTCTACTATGTTCTACTATGTGTCTACTATGTTCTACTATGTTCTACTATGTTCTACTATGTCTCTACTATGTTCTACTATGTTCCACTATGTCTCACTATGTCCACTTGCCCTCCCCATGTCTCACTATGTTCACTATGTGTCCACTATGTGTCCACTATGTCCTTACCATGTCCTTACCATGTCCCCCACTATGTCTCACTATGTCCCCACTATGTCTCTACCATGTCCTACCTGTCTCTACCATGTCCTCCACTATGTGTCTACCAGGCCCCCACTATGTGTCTACTATGTGTTCACCAGGTCTACTATAGTCTCTACTATGTCCCCTACTATGTGTCTAATATGTGTCTACTATGTCTCTACTATGTCTCTACTATGTCTCTACTATGTGTCTACTATGTGTCTACTATGTGTCTACTATGTGTCTACTATGTCTCTACTATGTCTCTACTATGTCTCTACTATGTCTCTACTATGTCTCTACTATGTCTCTACTATGTGTCTACTATGTGTCTACTATGTCTCTACTATGTCTCTACTATGTCTCTACTATGTCTCTACTATGTGTCTACTATGTGTCTACTATGTCTCTACTATGTCTCTACTATGTCTCTACTATGTCTCTACTATGTCTCTACTATGTCTCTACTATGTCTCTACTATGTCTCTACTATGTGTCTACTATGTCTCTACTATGTCTCTACTATGTCTCTACTATGTCTCTACTATGTGTCTACTATGTGTCTACTATGTGTCTACTATGTGTCTACTATGTCTCTACTATGTCTCTACTATGTCTCTACTATGTCTCTACTATGTGTCTACTATGTCTCTACTATGTGTCTACTATGTGTCTACTATGTCTCTACTATGTGTCTACTATGTCTCTACTATGTGTCTACTATGTGTCTACTATGTTTCTACTATGTCTCTACTATGTCTCTACTATGTCTCTACTATGTCTCTACTATGTCTCTACTATGTCTCTACTATGTCTCTACTATGTGTCTACTATGTCTCTACTATGTCTCTACTATGTCTCTACTATGTGTCTACTATGTGTCTACTATGTCTCTACTATGTGTCTACTATGTGTCTACTATGTCTCTACTATGTCTCTACTATGTCTCTACTATGTGTCTACTATGTCTCTACTATGTCTCTACTATGTCTCTACTATGTCTCTACTATGTGTCTACTATGTCTCTACTATGTGTCTACTATGTGTCTACTATGTGTCTACTATGTCTCTACTATGTCTCTACTATGTCTCTACTATGTGTCTACTATGTGTCTACTATGTCTCTACTATGTCTCTACTATGTGTCTACTATGTGTCTACTATGTGTCTACTATGTCTCTACTATGTGTCTACTATGTCTCTACTATGTCTCTACTATGTCTCTACTATGTGTCTACTATGTCTCTACTATGTGTCTACTATGTCTCTACTATGTCTCTACTATGTCTCTACTATGTGTCTACTATGTCTCTACTATGTCTCTACTATGTCTCTACTATGTCTCTACTATGTCTCTACTATGTGTCTACTATGTGTCTACTATGTGTCTACTATGTCTCTACTATGTCTCTACTATGTCTCTACTATGTGTCTACTATGTCTCTACTATGTGTCTACTATGTCTCTACTATGTGTCTACTATGTGTCTACTATGTCTCTACTATGTCTCTACTATGTCTCTACTATGTCTCTACTATGTCTCTACTATGTCTCTACTATGTGTCTACTATGTGTCTACTATGTGTCTACTATGTCTCTACTATGTGTCTACTATGTGTCTACTATGTCTCTACTATGTCTCTACTATGTCTCTACTATGTCTCTACTATGTCTCTACTATGTCTCTACTATGTCTCTACTATGTCTCTACTATGTCTCTACTATGTCTCTACTATGTCTCTACCATGTGTCCACCATGTGTCCACCATGTGTCCACCATGTGTCCACCATGTGTCCACCATGTGTCCACCATGTGTCCACCATGTGTCCACCATGTGTCCACCATGTGTCCACCATGTGTCCACCATGTGTCCACCATGTGTCCACCATGTGTCCACCATGTG
The DNA here is from genome assembly GCA_025642075.2 of Ridgeia piscesae. Lineage (NCBI taxonomy): Eukaryota > Metazoa > Annelida > Polychaeta > Sabellida > Siboglinidae > Ridgeia > Ridgeia piscesae. Next base: position 80,798 of record JAODUO010001631.1, on the reverse strand, counting down.
TCCACCATGTGTCCACCATGTGTCCACCATGTGTCCACCATGTGTCCACCATGTGTCCACCATGTGTCCACCATGTGTCCACCATGTGTCCACCATGTGTCCACCATGTGTCCACCATGTGTCCACCATGTGTCCACCATGTGTCCACCATGTGTCCACCATGTGTCCACCATGTGTCCACCATGTGTCCACCATGTGTCCACCATGTGTCCACCATGTGTCCACCATGTGTCCACCATGTGTCCACCATGTGTCCACCATGTGTCCACCATGTGTCCACCATGTGTCCACCATGTGTCCACCATGTGTCCACCATGTGTCCACCATGTGTCCACCATGTGTCCACCATGTGTCCACCATGTGTCCACCATGTGTCCACCATGTGTCCACCATGTGTCCACCATGTGTCCACCATGTGTCCACCATGTGTCCACCATGTGTCCACCATGTGTCCACCATGTGTCCACCATGTGTCCACCATGTGTCCACCATGTGTCCACCATGTGTCCACCATGTGTCCACCATGTGTCCACCATGTGTCCACCATGTGTCCACCATGTGTCCACCATGTGTCCACCATGTGTCCACCATGTGTCCACCATGTGTCCACCATGTGTCCACCATGTGTCCACCATGTGTCCACCATGTGTCCCCCATGTTCCCCCATGTTCCCCCATGTGTCCCCCATGTGTCCACCATTGTCCCCCATGTTCCACCATTGTGTCCACCATTGTGTCCCCCATGTGTCCACCATTGTCCCCCATGTGTCCCCCATGTGTCCACCATTGTCCCCCATGTGTCCCCCATGTGTCCACCATTGTCCCCCATGTGTCCCCCATGTGTCCACCATTGTGTCCCCCATGTTCCACCATTGTCCCCCATGTTCCCCCATTTTTTGCCCCCCCATTGTCCCCCATGTTCCAAACCATTGTCCACCATTTTTGTCCACCATGTGTCCCCCATGTTCCACCATGTTCCCCCATTTTTGTCCACCATGTTCCCCCATGTTTTCCACCATTGTCCCCCATGTTCCACCATTGTGTCCCCCATGTGTCCCCCATGTTCCACCATTGTCCCCCATTTTTTGTCCCCCATGTGTCCACCATTGTCCCCCATGTGTCCCCCATGTGTCCCCCATGTGCCCTACTATGTCTCTACTATGTTCTACTATGTGTCTACTATGTTCTACTATTTTTTGTTTTACTATGTCTCTACTATGTGTCTACTATGTTCTACTATGTCTCTACTATGTGTCTACTATGTCTCTACTTTTCTCTACTATGTCTCTACTATGTCTCTACTATGTCTCTACTATGTCTCTACTATGTCTCTACTATGTCTCTACTATGTGTCTACTATGTGTCTACTATGTGTCTACTATGTCTCTACTATGTCTCTACTATGTCTCTACTATGTGTCTACTATGTCTCTACTATGTTCTACTATGTCTCTACTATGTTCTACTATGTTCTACTATGTGTCTACTATGTGTCTACTATGTCTCTACTATGTCTCTACTATGTGTCTACTATGTTTTTTTCTACTATTTTCTCTACTATTGTGTCTACTATGTCTCTACTATGTTCTACTATGTCTCTACTATGTGTCTACTATGTGTCTACTATGTCTCTACTATTTTCTCTATTTTTATTGTGTCTACTATGTGTCTACTATGTGTCTACTATGTCTCTACTATGTGTCTACTATGTGTCTACTATGTCTCTACTATGTGTCTACTATGTCTCTACTATGTGTCTACTATGTCTCTACTATGTGTCTACTATGTGTCTACTATGTGTCTACTATGTGCTCTACTATGTCTCTACTATGTGTCTACTATGTGTCTACTATGTCTCTACTATGTGTCTACTATGTCTCTACTATGTTTTACTATGTCTCTACTATGTCTCTACTATGTTCTACTATGTCTCTACTATGTCTCTACTATGTCTCTACTATGTCTCTACTATGTTCTACTATGTGTCTACTATGTTCTACTATGTTCTACTATGTGTCTACTATGTTCTACTATGTCTCTACTATGTTCTACTATGTCTCTACTATGTGTCTACTATGTCTCTACTATGTTCTACTATGTGTCTACTATGTTCTACTATGTCTCTACTATGTTCTACTATGTTCTACTATGTTCTACTATGTGTCTACTATGTCTCTACTATGTGTCTACTATGTTCTACTATGTGTCTACTATGTTCTACTATGTTCTACTATTTTTTGTTTTACTATTTTTTGTTTTACTATTTTTTGTTTTACTATGTGTCTACTATGTTCTACTATGTGTCTACTATGTCTCTACTATGTTCTACTATTTTTTGTTTTACTATGTCTCTACTATGTGTCTACTATGTGTCTACTATGTCTCTACTATGTTCTACTATGTTCTACTATGTTCTACTATGTCTCTACTATGTGTCTACTATGTCTCTACTATGTTCTACTATGTCTCTACTATGTGTCTACTATGTCTCTACTATGTCTCTACTATTTTCTCTACTATTGTCTCTACTATGTCTCTACTATGTCTCTACTATGTTCTACTATGTCTCTACTATGTGTCTACTATGTGTCTACTATGTTCTACTATGTGTCTACTATGTCTCTACTATGTCTCTACTATGTCTCTACTATGTCTCTACTATGTTCTACTATGTTCTACTATGTGTCTACTATTTTCTCTACTATTGTCTCTACTATGTCTCTACTATGTTCTACTATGTCTCTACTATGTGTCTACTATGTGTCTACTATGTTCTACTATGTGTCTACTATGTCTCTACTATGTGTCTACTATGTTCTACTATGTTCTACTATGTTCTACTATGTGTCTACTATTTTCTCTACTATTGTCTCTACTATGTTCTACTATGTCTCTACTATGTGTCTACTATGTTCTACTATGTCTCTACTATGTTCTACTATGTTCTACTAGGGTCTCTACTATTTTCTCTACTATTGTCTCTACTATGTCTCTACTATGTCTCTACTATGTCTCTACTATGTGTCTACTATGTCTCTACTATTTTCTCTATTTTTATTGTCTCTACTATGTCTCTACTATGTCTCTACTATGTGTCTACTATGTCTCTACTATGTCTCTACTATGTTCTACTATGTCTCTACTATGTCTCTACTATGTCTCTACTATGTTCTACTATGTCTCTACTATGTTCTACTATGTTCTACTATGTGTCTACTATGTTCTACTATGTGTCTACTATGTCTCTACTATGTCTCTACTATGTCTCTACTATGTCTCTACTATGTCTCTACTATGTTCTACTATGTTCTACTATGTGTCTACTATGTTCTACTATGTCTCTACTATGTCTCTACTATGTTCTACTATGTCTCTACTATGTTCTACTATGTTCTACTATGTTCTACTATGTTCTACTATGTTCTACTATGTCTCTACTATGTGTCTACTATGTTCTACTATTTTTTGTTCACTATGTGTTCAATATTTTTTGTTCACTATGTGTCTCCCATGTGTCTACTATGTTCTACTATTTTCCCCACTATGTCTCTCCCATGTTTCACTATGTTCAAATATGTCCCCTCCTATGTGTCTACTATGTGCCCACTATGTGCCCACTATGTGCCCACTATGTTTTTTGCTTCATGTGTCTCCCATGTCTCATTTATGTGCCCACTATGTTTCACTATGTTCCCACTATGTGCCCACTATGTCCTACTATGTGTTTTTGTCTTTTTCCCACTATGTCCCCCCCATGTGTCTCCCATGTTCTCCCATGTGCCCACTATGTTCCCCATGTCCCCACTATGTCTCCCCATGTGTCCACTACGTCCCACCATGTGCCCACTATTTTCCCCACCATTTTCCCCCACCATGTTCACTATGTCCCCACTATGTCTCCCCATTTTCTCCCAATTTTTTATTTTTCCCTCACTATGTGTCCACCATTGTCCCACCCATTGTCCCCAAACCTTATTGTTTTCCCCCTATGTCCCCACTATGCCCCCCACTATGTCCCCCCCATTTTCCCCCACTATGTCCCCCCTTATGTCTCCCCATGTGTCCCCCATGTCTCCACTATGTCTCACTATGTGTCCACTATGTCCCCCAAATTTATGTCCCCCACTTGTCCCCCAAAACCATTGCCCACTATGTTCACATGTCCCCCATTATTTCTACTATGTTCTACTATGTCTCTACTATGTCTCTACTATGTTCTACTATGTCTCTACTATGTTCTACTATGTCTCTACTATGTGTCTACTATGTCTCTACTATGTTCTACTATGTCTCTACTATGTCTCTACTATTTGTCTACTATGTCTCTACTATGTCTCTACTATGTCTCTACTATGTCTCTACTATGTGTCTACTATGTCTCTACTATGTGTCTACTATGTCTCTACTATGTGTCTACTATGTCTCTACTATGTCTCTACTATGTGTCTACTATGTGTCTACTATGTCTCTACTATGTCTTTTTCTATGCCCCTTCTTTGCCACATTGTCTATTGTGTCCTTTTTGTCTCTTGGGGGTTTTCTATTTGGGTCGTGCGTGCGTGCGTGCGTGTGAGTGGGCATGCATATCCTTTCTCAAATGACACCATTAAGTCGAGTTTGTCGGCGTTGTTGAGGTTTATTTCAGCTGCTGCGCCGACTTTGTGGGAGAACACTTCATTAGTGATTGGTGCGCTTTACGAAATACTGGTTAACTAATCGGTGATACACTCGCGGTACGAACACATCACGTGAACTAATCGAACAGTTCCTCCTATCATTTAGATTACGAAGGCTGTCTAAAAGGTATGTATTTCGATATTTCACACGTTGTTCAACAACCATCGTACGCACTCCGTGAGAGCTGAACAAGTTAAATTACAATTATTAAAACATTTAGGTTTTCATTTTTTAAACTATTTTATTATATTTTAATTTAAGTCATAAATTTATATTCGTTGTATAGGGTTTTAACTTAAAACAACAGTATATATCGTATATATCACATTTGATATTAATAATTTCTCGCTCCGTGCGATATAAATCTAATCCATTATCATGACTTTTCTGTAACTCCACAAATTTAATAACAATGGTTTGACGATACAGGAAAAAAATTGGGTTTGTTGGAAGAAATGATCTTCCAAAATGACGTGAAACTGTACGTCACACATCAACCGAGGAAGAAATATGCCAGAAATCACTAGCACTATTAAATCGATTTTGCGTCTGGTGTCGAGCGCGCGGCGGAGAGATAAAGGCCCGTGCCACTGACGCTGTGTGGCGGTAATCACACTGCGAGCCAACACTGGCTAATTCGATTTAATTTGTAAGCTGGCAATTAATAGTGTACGTAAGGCACTGTAGCACACCCGTGTAGCCGCGAATACTTCAACAGATGGCTCTTTCCCACGGCCGTGAAACCGTTATGGTTGGGCAACAAGAAAGACAAGGTGTCCGTTGCGAGGGGCGACAATTCCATAAATGTTATACACTCTATCTGTGCGTACTTACGTACGTGCGTGTTAACATAAATTATTGATATATCCTGAGTATGTATCTCAGATGGATTTAGCGGCCGGAGCTGTATAATCAGCACATTACTATGTGCCTCGTTATATGTCAGCTGGTATATGACTTGTATAACGCACGTAGTTTCTCTTCTGGTGTAGACAATTAAAACACACCCGGAAACACCAGGCCTGTGGCAGGGTATTAGGGACGTTCGGAGATATATATATATATATATATATATATATATATATATATATATATATATATATATATATATCGGCCTTTATATATATATATATATATATATATATATATATATATATATATATATATATATATATAAAGGCCCTGCGAGGGGCGGGTTTCGGCCGCAACCTGCGGTTGTTGCGCTGCGGGCCAGCCCAGTGCGATGCGGGCCGGCCTACGGGCCAGGATGTGGCAAAATATGCAGGGCGGGCTGCGGGTCGAATTATATAGTTGCGGGACAGGTGCAGGCTCAGCTTTCCAGCCCGCGCAGTTTCTCTCAAAATGTGCACATTGTTTGTTCCTGCTAGTTGGGGGATTACCTGATAGCTCTAAGCTGTAAACAACTACAGTGTAAAGCAACTGGCTTGAGATGCCCCTTCCTTGCCTTCAGCAAATTGTCTTATCACGCTGCACCTCTGAGGCACTGACATAACAGCAGGCTTCAGCAGCTGTCATCTAGCAGGGCTGGAGAGAAGGGGGCGAGGGGCATGAAAGCCAAGATCAAAAGACAGGCAGGCCACTGCAAAAGAGGCCTGTTGTTGCTAATTGCAGGTGGGTCCACCTTGATCACAGGTGACAAATGACTACCTGGTAGTAGATTTTAGCTTCTCTGGTATGCTGAACGTTGTCATGATGAATGACAGTGATTTCGAACATAATTATTTCTATCTGACTGAAAAATGTGGTTAATTGAATTTCAAGTAATAAACTGGTTAAAAAGACAGGTGGTGGGGGCTCCGGCATGATCACAATTGCGGGTGGGGGTGCCGGGATGAGTGCACAATTGGGGGGGCGGCTGCCATAGGGGCCAATTCGGGGGCGGGCTGCCGGGCATGAGGTGGCACAATGTGCGGGGTGGGGCGGGCTGCCGGGCATGAGGTGGCACAATGTGCGGGGTGGGGCGGCTGCGGCATGGGTGGCACAGTGCGGGTGGGGCGGCTGCCGGCATGAGGTGCACAATGTGCGGGTGGGGGGCCCGGGCATGAGGTGGCACAATGTGCGGGTGGGGCGGCTGCCGGGCATGGTGGCAAAGTGCGGGTGGGGCGGCTGCCGGCATGAGGTGGCACAATGTGCGGGGTGGGGCGGCTGCCGGGGAATAAAAATAAAAGTAGCCATACATTAACTTTCGTAGCCAATTAAATGTATTTTTAATCCATACAATAATGCCATTTAGATAATAAAGTAAGTAAGTCCAATAAGGATTAGATAGTTTTAATTTAGTTAGCTATTCAATATGTTATGTCTGACTTGACAAATTACTGCGGGCCAAGTTACGACGGGGCGGGCTGCAGGGCATGAGGTGGCACAATGTGCGGGGTGGGGCGGGCTGCCGGGCATGAGGTGGCACAATGTGCGGGGTGGGGCGGGCTGCCGGGCCCTGAGGTGGCACAATGTGCGGGGTGGGGCGGGCTGCCGGGCATGAGGTGGCACAATGTGCGGGGTGGGGCGGGCTGCCGGGCATGAGGTGGCACAATGTGCGGGGTGGGGCGGGCTGCCGGGCATGAGGTGGCACAATGTGCGGGGTGGGGCGGGCTGCCGGGCATGAGGTGGCACAATGTGCGGGGTGGGGCGGGCTGCCGGCCATGAGGTGGCACAATGTGCGGGGTGGGGCGGGCTGCCGGGCATGAGGTGGCACAATGTGCGGGGTGGGGCGGGCTGCCGGGCATGAGGTGGCACAATGTGCGGGGTGGGGCGGGCTGCCGGGCATGAGGTGGCACAATGTGCGGGGTGGGGCGGGCTGCCGGGCATGAGGTGGCACAATGTGCGGGGTGGGGCGGGCTGCCGGGCATGAGGTGGCACAATGTGCGGGGTGGGGCGGGCTGCCGGGCATGAGGTGGCACAATGTGCGGGGTGGGGCGGGCTGCCGGGCATGAGGTGGCACAATGTGCGGGGTGGGGCGGGCTGCCGGGCATGAGGTGGCACAATGTGCGGGGTGGGGCGGGCTGCCGGGCATGAGGTGGCACAATGTGCGGGGTGGGGCGGGCTGCCGGGCATGAGGTGGCACAATGTGCGGGGTGGGGCGGGCTGCCGGGCATGAGGTGGCACAATGTGCGGGGTGGGGCGGGCTGCCGGCCATGAGGTGGCACAATGTGCGGGGTGGGGCGGGCTGCCGGGCATGAGGTGGCACAATGTGCGGGGTGGGGCGGGCTGCCGGCCATGAGGTGGCACAATGTGCGGGGTGGGGCGGGCTGCCGGGCATGAGGTGGCACAATGTGCGGGGTGGGGCGGGCTGCCGGGCATGAGGTGGCACAATGTGCGGGGTGGGGCGGGCTGCCGGCCATGAGGTGGCACAATGTGCGGGGTGGGGCGGGCTGCCGGGCATGAGGTGGCACAATGTGCGGGGTGGGGCGGGATGCCGGCCATGAGGTGGCACAATGTGCGGGGTGGGGCGGGCTGCCGGGCATGAGGTGGCACAATGTGCGGGGTGGGGCGGGATGCCGGCAGAGGTGGCACAATGTGCGGGGTGGGGCGGGCTGCCGGGCATGAGGTGGCACAATGTGCGGGGTGGGGCGGGCTGCCGGGCATGAGGTGGCACAATGTGC
>JAODUO010001631.1:42500-70000 GCA_025642075.2 Ridgeia piscesae | reverse complement strand
TACTTGTGTCATCAGTGGAGGTGACATGACGACACTGTTCTGAAGGCGCAGACCACTGCCAGAAGTGTGTTTGGCGAACATCAAGGGTGCGATTGGAAGATGTAAGGGGCCCCTAGATTACGCTCTCTGTATCGGTCCCTGCTATGTCCTTCCTCATCGAGTGACAGGACACATTTCGTTGAAGTTGACGCTTGTATTTGCAACGGTATAATTATTATGGACTGGCAGCCGTGTGATACTTGCTGTTGGGTCTTGGCACAGGTAAAGTAGCCGCTTAACTGATATAACAAGCTGTTGCTACATTCGATACAGCCCCGCCTACATACAGGGATAATGGTATAGTAATAGTGTTTTCTGTTTCCCTGGAAGGAATATAAATGGTCCATGTCTTACTAACATGATATCTGCGGACCTTGTTTTGCACCTATTGGATCGTGCCACCTTCTCCAACGTGCATGGTGATTGATGTCAGTGGTGACAGAAGACCATCTCGTACTTGATTCAATCGACAGCACATCAAATGCAATTGCCGTAGATATAATTTTGAATCGTGCACAGACATGTACAACCGTGGAGGGGACGAGTAAACATTCCCGAACGTACGTACGGCCGACTGTATTCTGAGAAGACAACGAGGCAGGTGGACGTGACAACTGTACCGAGGAGTCCGTCCTGTCGTTACTATGCGCCCCTCACTTGCAACGCAGTCGGAGATCGGGAAACCTCTGTGTGAACATTGTTCACATTGTAGTTAATATCGCAGCATCATCATTACTGCAGATGCATCAAATCTTCTTCTTCACGTTAGGCGGCCACCAGCCACTGATCAGAACAAGTCTGCTCAAATCTGTTTATATATCCTTCAAACTACATTGTATGAAGATGATTACGAATGGTCAAATACTATTACGTATTGATTTTTTGTTATGTTTACAATATTTAAAAAAAAAAACGTTCTTATTTTTTGGTTAAAAGTGCTACAAATCATATGGGAATTTCAAGGAAACAACTGGAACGATCTGTTTCGTGTTCACAATAATAATGAGATACACGTAGAGATTATATGTAAATTAAAAAGGAATCGTATCATTATAATTTCCCCTAGATATACCCGGACGCCATCCCAACACTTCAGAGAAAAGCCGCAACAACCGTTTTCATGTTCATAACAATAATTAGCTATTTTGAAGCATTGCTGCCAAGATCCTATTCAAACGGGGACATTTCTTAAATAAGCAGTATTACATGTGCTATTATTTTCATAGGAACTGAGCGCTGCTTTCAATCCAAAAAGTATCGATCAGAGACTCCGTGAACGGGGGCTTCGATGAAGTAATGAGAGGGTGTAAGGAGGAAGAACAACGCGTCACCTCAGCACCTGTTCCCACGCCGCTGGAGGAGTGCCGCCAGGAAGAGATCGTATTTGTCCAGTCTCTTGAGTACACCTAGGTCATTTCCGGTCTGTATCGATCCCACGTGGAAAATGTAATCCGCATAGGAGACACACTGCACATCATTGTGCTGTGATATATGAGTTCTCTCTGCCACCTGTACATGTTGCTGCATTCTTTTCTGTAAGCGTCACAGAGAAAACGCCCTATGAATGAAGATAATCAGTGCTTAATTAAAAGATATAAATACATTTTAATGTCGAAACAAACTACAAAAATATAACCTGCATATAACGTTGTAAAACATATAATGTTATGCACATTAGTCTACATAAACACAAAGTCATGTTTGTGTTCCATACCTGCGTTTGTATCAATTTAATTATAAAACTATGTTGGTTTTGTAATGCTATGGTCGTGACGTGCGCTCGTCGAATTACTAATTCTACGGATACGTTGCATTTGTGTCAATTTAAATATGCTGCGGTTATGACGTATTTGTACTGACATTTTCTTTCACTGTGAGTGCCCACCATGTTAATAACAATGTGTGTGCTGACGTATTTACAATGACAATGTTGTGTTTGTAGTTATTTACCCACTATTTTGTGTTTGTAGTTATTTACTCAACCAAGTTAAAACCCGCCTAAATGCAACGGGATTGGTCAGTCACACAAATCAATATACAGTATTAAAGTTGTCAACATATGCATGGATACGTCACTGGGCAAAGGTTAATCACCCATTGGGAGATTTATGCGAGGAAAACCTTGAGAACCGGTGTTGAGATCAATCTCACCTTGGACTTACTGTAGACATGTTGCGTTCGACTACATTCACCAATACCATGGGCATGTGTTCTGTTAGTTCACTTACACTACACTAATTAAGTGTTCTTTTTAATGCACTAACACGTTGGTCGTGATGTGTTCTTTCAAATTAACTAACACCACTGTAGTGTTTTCTTGTCAATTAACTAAAACTAAAGCCAGGATGTATTTGTTTCCATTTACTTATGTCACGGTCACGTGGTCATTTTAATTTACTTACACGGCTATCCTTTTGTGTGCATGTGTCGATTTATTTATAGAATGGTCGTTATTATTTTATGTCAATTTAAACGTAATTACGCGTTGACGTCTTAAGATTTCGTTGTTCTACATTTTGTGAATAATTTGTGAACATTTACCAGGAAAGTCGTTGTACCAACTTGTTTATGATCGGTGCTCGGTGACGACAGTTGTCTCCTACATGGCCAGTACGTGCATGTGATATTCAATTTGCTCTGTAGTCGTGGAATTTCTGTAGTAACCGCGAACATCAAGAAGCGTTGAAGCGTAACGAACATGGTGTTTTATGCAGAATAAATCCTACTTTAACCCAATTCCCGTCCCTAATTGATCGGCGGAAAACGACGGTTTTTGGACAGTTGAAAAGTGGTAATGTTTTGCATTGTGGTGACACGCCGATAAATCTAATCGCTGTGTCGTAAAGCTCTTGATTAAATCGCCCTTATAAACGCGACACCGGCGCAACCGCGCTAATAACGGCTAATTAAATTCAGTACATTTGCGATGAAATGAAGCCGGCGTTTCGCTTCCACGCAATAAAACAATGCACCGGCAGCTTGTCGATATAAAGATTGCAGGGCGTAGCTAAATGTCACGCGTACGTCACACCGACATGACGCTAAATAACTGACTGCAAATCGATGGCGAAAAATCCAAGACAACTTGTTGCATAGGCTCCCTTACGGAATGCAATATCGATTGGAACGTGTCAACATGTTGCAGTATTTATGTCCACATACCGACATCTGTTAGTCGTACTGGCGACATATTTCAGTCGTTTGGCGCGGGATCATACATCAACGTGTTGACAACGCTGTCCGGTGATTCCACGTCACATAAACGCCGTTTCTTATGGGCTGAGCTTGACTAATTCACTTGCATGTTGTTGTACCGAGGCAAGTCTGTAAGGCTGAAAACAGTTTGATGAATACATATAAGCTACATGCATTCAAACACACAAGCAAATGTGGACACGTGTGAACACGCATAACATGTATTGATGTGTTGGTTCTTGTAGCGATGTCACAACGGCCTCTGTTGAGATACGTTATCTTGTGTGATTTTAAAGACGACATAAAAGAGATGTTCTTTTTATGTTGTTGCACATACTCGTCAAGAATATGGCCTCTTATATTTAAAACAAATTCGTAAATTCAAGATACGGGTTGACATACCACGAATGTCTATTCATCGTCCATCTGCCTAGTTTAAACGCTCGAGTAAATACAAAAAGAAGAGTTTAAGAGAGACGTATATGGGAGATACAGCGTCATGAACAAAACAATGACTACAGCGACGTTTAACCGTTTGGTCAGTTAACCCTTGAGTAATCCAACAAACCGTAATTTTCTGTATCTATATTTTTAAAATTTCAAACTAGAGAAAATAATATTTTTGAAAAAGAACGTCACACACATGATATAATATTTATTACTGTGATAAAAAATATATCTAACATTAGCTGTATTGTTTATACATTTAATATGATTAAACATACAATAAGTTATGCTTTATGTCTTACAGTATATGTGTACTTCAAAGTGTGTGTATACTTGAAGTTGCATCTTCATTATTAACCCTTTAGGATTCGAGGATTTGATACAAAGTCCAAGTCCCAGTTCATCGGTGATATCCACATATGGTGTGTATTAGTTTGACCGTTGATACATATAGTAATGTCAGTTGACACAGAAATACGTTCAGATGAGGAAAACGAGACTGTCAAAACGAACTGGACGTTAACTACCAGTCTTTTGTCGGAATATTACCAGGTCAGAATTCTACTTTGCTGAAAGTTTTGTCTGTTGAAAGTCTTTATACAGTGTGCTGTCTCGCAAGTCATTGAACTCATGTTTGATCTTGTGCATCTCCTAAAAAACAATTAATACAATTAATAAATTTCCACGCATTCTTCTCAAGGTGTTCCAGAGTCGAATGATGGCCTTTTGCATGGAACGTTTATGCAAGGATGACAACTTCTTTGTTCTTTACAAGTAGCGTTGACAAATTTAGGAAAGCACGAGATCACATGAGCCTAATTCGTACTGGTAAATTGGATTTGTGAAGAAAGCCAGCAAGTTTTGCCTTTAACCTGTCATGATATTCACTATATTCCGTTATTATGACAGGTTTAGCTTAACTATCACGGCAATAAAGTTGTAATACAGCCAGCTGTATACTAAATATGTGGCTCTTCGTCAGCAACAATTCTCCCCTCTCGTAACCAGGATGATTTGTTTTACTTCGAACACGAGGTGAAGTCGTGTCACCGTGATAATATGCGAGTGTCCACACGGAAGATGACAACATTACTTCGTAGGCATGACAAGGAAACGTTCCCTCTCTCGGGAAAAGCAACACTGTTTTACGCCGTCAAAGCAGACAAGGCTCCCGTCCTTGTCTATGAATTCGGCCTGCAGTTAGGAACTTTCCTACAACGCCTGTTGCACGGTTCTGTGTTCGCTCCACGCACAGTTGACCGCGTGAAAGTCTCCGTCCAGACGCTGCAGTGGCGACCAGGGTACAGCAACAAGTGCACAGTAACATGGCAATTCAAAACGCAACTGATGCACATGAAAGACCTCACGAGAAAACAACGTGAGCTTGTTGGGCCCCTAGTTTGTGCTGGTTCCGGTCACTTTTCTACGTCCATCAGTGACAGTCCACGAGTGGAAAGCTCTGGGTAAATCATCCTGTGTGCGTGCGTGCGTGCGTGCGTGCGTGCGTGCGTGTGTGTGTGTGTGTGTGTGTGTGTGTGTGTGTGTGTGTGTGTGTGTGTGTATGTGTAGTGTGTACATGTTCAGAACAACAGACACGGTTCGTGGCGTTATTCAGACCGAACTAGTTGCCAGTTTGTAGGGTAAGCAATCTTAAAAGTTAACTACTATAGTATAACGTCACCAGAAGACGATTCCACCATTCCATAGATGCGCTGAACTTTATTGTGCAACATGACACTACCGAGTTCGACTCTCCTAAATCCTCAATACATAATATTCACCTGTTTGTAGTCTGTATTTGAAGTTGTACTCTGAAATAGATCATCTTCTAAAATACAAGTATCCAAAGATCCAATACGCGCCATCCTTAATATGTCATTCAATGTAACCATTTATATCACATAATATGCAATTCCAAGAAATGACGACAATTTATATCCATAATATTATGTGTTTATTATTCTGCGCGCTGGGCGACCATGAACTATAAAGTGTATTAATGTTCATGTTATATTAATTTGTGTGTCATAACTCATACGATAACACTATCACAGGTAGTAAATCAAAAATGAAAATTCTACTTTTTGGTATTTAGTCAGAACCTTTGCAACTGGTAAACAAATGTACATCTTAAATTTATAATGCTACGCACGTCATACCGTAAAACAGGAAATTGCATAACAATTATTACTGGATTTATAATGTATGTATTATTTTTACTGTAATGTACGATACATAAATAATGTATTTTGCTCGTATGATCATAAATAAACGTCTTTCTGTCTGCTTTACTGTCTACTTGTTGTGTATCAAATAACATAAAGTAGGCCTATATTATATGTGTAACCACACACATGAGTTTCCTACATAGTATAATACAGAATCGATTGATCAAGTTTATTACAGTACATTATCACAATTGTTATATTTTTTCTCTGCCATTTAAATTTCGACCTGTGGAAAACCTAAATGTATTTATATCACCAATGAGGCGCTGTGGTGTTTATAGACAGCATTGCTATTAGCGTTTCTGTTGGTACCGGAAAATAGTATACATGATGACGTCACGACAAAGAAATACGTCAGCGGATGATAAATTACATACGCTCTTCAAATGCTTAGCTGGATTTTGTATTCTAGAATGCCGGCGTGTATTTAGTGTCTACGTCCGTTCTACTGCAGTTTATCAATGACAGATAGCCTATGAATAACGAAAATCGTTAAATACAGCCGGACACATCCGCGATGCTAACAATTTCCGCAGTTATTTACACGCACCCGATCTGCACCATTACCCGTGTGGCTACACGCACACACACGCACACACACAGCCCTCACTGGCGACGACACGAGCGTCACTGGTTTCATCAGCAGACAGTTGTTTTCAGCTGAACTCTCTCACGCACATCGTACGACTGGTGTCATGGCGACAAACAAACCGATGATGCGCCAAAACGATGTGAATATTATGATGATCACCAGAAGCCATTTTGATTTGCCTTGCAATCGGAAGGCGCGTTCTCATCCGTCAGTCTTTTCGGGATGCGACACCGGAAATGTTTACGTCGTTTCCATGGCAATACGATTTACGACCGCACTTCGTAATGCTAACCACGGTTTCGGTGACGTTCACCTTGTAATGTACGCAACACCGCGACCGATTTCTCTACAGTAAACGAGTGTTGACTGAGTGGTGTGTGGCCTATACATGATATGTAGACTCGCTCGAGGATTTGATACAGAATGCATGAACAAACACGCGCACTTTCCGTGAATACATATAGTATGCAACATTAGTCTAAGTAAGCAAGTGTTCACGATATATGCATCCAGTTGGAATTTCCTCTGTGATTTATTTCACAATACAAATACATCTAATATCGTTTACGTTACAAGAATTATTCCCGAGTAGACCCATTATGAGACATAATTGTATGAACAAAGACGATCCAGATGCATTACAAAATCGATCAGTCTTGAACTCATGCACTGTGTGCGCCGGTTATTTCAAACTTGAACCTTGGTTCAGGACTCTCGGTAAATGTTTTAAACTCACTACACCGGAGAAAATTACGATCTTCGCACTGTTACGCTATGACCCTGGGTGCTGTGACCCTGGGTGCTGTGACCCCGGGTTCGACGGGCATTTACTCTGGAGGTCACGCGCCGGAGACAAGTTGTCGCCATGAACGCGTCGACACACATTGAAACACTGACCTCACATTACCCATTCCACGTCCGACAGCTGTTACATATTATATCTACAGTCGACTCAATGTACCAGCAATTTTCAACATGCCCTGTGTAAACGACCATGCAATCTAAGTGGCAAGACCCTTTATACGCAGTCTCTGTGAGGTCGACATGCTTGAAGTAAAATATAGTTTGTCTGAGAGCAGTATGGTAACACTTATAGACCGACTCTGTTAACGTTACGACTGTGAATAATGTTTATCACAAACTGGATACTCTGATCAGAAGGAAGCGGATTGCATCTATTGTTGAAATTTTGTTGGATTTTCGATAAGCTGATCCGTCTGCGAGACATCAATATTATGTAGAGGTGATCAATCCAATCTGGTACTATCATGTTAGATCTCACACCAATGATAATACAATCAATAGCTCGTTCGGTCGCAGGCGACTTCACTGATGCAAATATCGCAAGTACGTTAATTTCGAGTAGCCGTACATTAATAAGTATCATTTGATCTTTAATTTGAAACCGAAACATTAATATTTCGAAGAGAGAGATGCTGTCTTAAGATTGATTTTTTTTGAAATTACAACGTGAAAACGAATTAGACGCTATAAAATACCTTCACTCGACCCGTGTGGAACTCACAACTGTTATACTATTGATTGACATACAGCTACAGCTATATTCCAAACGTGTGGATACGGCATGTCAATGCGGTAGGCGGATAGGTTTTGTCAAGTGGATGCGACACAATTAATCGCTCCATGCAACTGTCGAATAGATTCCACACAAGAATGGGACAGGAAATTACGTCATCAGAGGTGTCCCCCATCCTGCTTGCCGCGTCCGTCGGTGCTTCCGCTCGTACAGATTAATGTATAATATTTACCAATATGATGATGTTTTTGTGGGCCAAGCCACGGAAAATATTCCCATTCCAAAGTATGGTAAATAACTTGTTCTTGCTAACAAGGAACTCAGGAGTTATTTTTATTTCTAACCAAATTGCCATAAGGTTTTGACTTAGACCAACACCATTTATACTTTATTGCATCTCATGACACTGCAGCACTAGTCGTCCACAATATACACGGATGCATTAAAACAAACAATGTGTTGTTATTTTGATACATATCATTGGTAATGGGCTTACGCAACACTTATTTAACTTCGTACGAATTTGCGAAATATGTCAAACGGTGCCGTAGTCTCGGTGAGTGCAACTAAAACAACACGAGGTCCAGGCCACGATACATACGCGGTCCAGGTCTAAGAGTTCACGCAAATGAATTGATTAAGAAGTGCACATGTCTGAGATCAACGACACGGCTACAGCGCGGCTGACTGGGTCTGACGGTGATTCGGACCAGAGGATATGAGCACTTGTCTGAGGTACAAGTGACACGAAGACTAGTGCAGGTGACATTGCGCCGCTGTTCTTTCGCCTTTTGTTGTAGATTTTAGGCCCCTATTGAAAGCCATTGCATGTTAACTTATACAATAATCTCTATTCTGTTGGAAAGGTTTTGGAGGTTTGGAGAAGGAGAAACAAAAAGGCGTGGAGAGGGTTGCAGGGAGTAAACAGTACAATAAAAAGGAAGACCAACAACCAGAAACCGAGGATTAAAGTCCAAGTCAGATTCATCCCTGATATACCAGGACAGAAGAGAAAATCAACATTATCTGTATTAGCGATTTGTGACCTCGACCTAAACCGCGGGATTTCCATAGTGACCCATTCTTTCGAAATCGGTAAATAATATTTTAGTTATAAAACAATTTGGCATAGCAGCGATAAACGATAAACATGTGTTATTAAACCTGCTTGTGAAATACGGAGGAATTATTAAATCGACGCCTTTCATTAATCGTCGAAGATACTGAAGAAAGACACCACTTTAAATCAGAAGAAAAATGAGCGGATGGAAGCTTCAATAAGTTAGACAACGTTTGAAGGAGATTCCTCATGTTTATGTCAAACCAGCGATAATAAGGTGGAAAAAACTAAACCTATTAATACCTACTAATAATATTATACGCGCGTGATACACAGCGTGGCATTGTAACAATTGGTGCAAGTGTAACTCTGATTGGGAGGGAATCAAGGAAGCAACATATGCGCTGATACATTCATATGTCGAGGAAACAGGGCATTCCACGTGTGGCGGCGGCGTCACTGTCATACCAGCTCGAGGCTCGTAGTGCTGAAACATCGGAGGCGTCTCTCAACATGTCAGCCGTCGAGAACTGTAAGATTTCTGTAGAATGTTACACTTAAAAATAGAATGTTCGTAAACTACAAGGACGATGTGGTTATTTGTAGTTGCGAATCGTTAGATTATGTTATATGTTTGATGTATTATAGGCTCACACCTGGCTTTTGCTCAATTTTAACGGCCCATACAACAGCGTCGTAAACCGGAACTAATCAACACGCAGTCGCGACAGCCGATGTCACCTACTTTCCATGTCGTGTTGTAGTCAAACTGTAAAGTAACAGTATTTTAATTATTGATGCCTTGTGCATGCTTTTTGTTCTATGTGTATTATTACTTGACGAAGCAGACGTTCGTATGAAATGTCATGTAATATCATGTCACACAAATTCATGCACCCGCATGCCATACGTTATTCATCTGGTAGGGCCAATCGAGGCAGTAAGCAACAGTTCAGAATCACTCATTTACGATTTATTAAAAATAACTTGGCGTCCCAAAATGATCACTGATTTCAAACATAATAGAAAATGCTTTAACATATTTACATATACACTTTTGTCTTCATAAACCAAAGGTTCTTAGCCCTGGGTTGCGGAGCGCCTCAGCATTTCGAGTGGATCGCTGAGTCTATAGTGACTCAAAATGTACCTTTATTGTCTCGATTACTCATACTGGATGCATTCGAAGCTGCACATGAAGGTGAAGCATGACTTTAGATGTAGGCCCTACGCCTGCTTTATCAAATAGCGGACCACTTGAACAAAACAAACGTGTGACTACGACTCGCTATGAAAAAGGTACGTTACATCGGTTGGCGCGCTGTAACACAAATGGTGACCGGATCAGTGTGAACAGTTGAGTTGTCTGGGACGTGGATAACCAATAGGTTCAACGCCCTTCCGAGTTAATGTTGCGTAAGTGTATTAATATGCCCGCATTTATTGATGACATGCCTATTTATTGTATCGTATTTATTTTACCATCTATCAAACAGTTTTATACCTTGGGCTGCCAAGCATGTCCTGCGGATAAAATGGGAACCACAGTCTAAATCGTTTATTAATAGAACCGCAGGTATAAATTTTGTCATTAGGCAAAACCAAGTTGGCATGACAACACGTCTCGGTGACGTTTCTGTTCAGTGAATCATATTGCCTTATATTGTCGTATCAGAATGGTAACCACGGTCTATTTTTTCGAATTACACTCAACATGTCGGAATTAATATTACATATCTTATTCACCACACGAACTAAACCAATACAGCATCTCTATTGTAATGATTCACCTGCAATTACTTTACCAAACTCGTTTGATACTTATTTTCTCTGTTGTCTACTGGGAAATGCTGAAATGTCTCCACTTGAGTGAGCTATGTACACCTGCAATCTTCCAAGGCAGATGACATCTGATCTGACTCGTCATCCTGTGACGTTGTCTGTCGTGTGAAGACAAACGGCCACTGAGACCTCCTCGTCTCTGTGCAGTGTCGCACTTACTACGTCGTCGTATGTCACGTGTCCGTCAACTGCCAACAGAGTCTCTCTGTCAGGTCTCCGGTCTCCTCACTCTCCGTCTACTTCGCCACTCTCCATTCGCTACAGCAGTTGTCGTTGCATTCCGTCTTGTCTGATGATGTGACCGAGCAGACCTTACTTGTTTGCTTGCTTGCTTGCTTGCTTACTTACTTACTTACTTACTTACTTACTTACTTACTTTCTTAGTTACCGTTTATCTCATTCTCTCTCAAATCTGGCAAAACGGACGGGTGTAGAAAGAAGTTTGGACGAGAGATTATCACCAAGTGCACTTTCAGTGTTGAGCTAGAAGCATGACAGTGAGTATTGACCACCGTTTACATAGATTACATCACAATCTTGAAATGTCGCCCCGTGACGTTTTCTTCATTACAATATGGCCGTCGTCTCCACTATTGTGACGCAGTCGATACACGGTATAGGCACTTGTGTAGAATTATTGCCGACTTCGATTTTGCTGTTTTGTGAATGGCCTGCCTCTACTGCACGTGTCTGTGGCTATATGTGTAGCTTTCATGTGTGTTTTGACTACATCTTTGATTCTCAGCCGTTTTCTACCACGAAGACTTTTCCCTTTGGCTAATTCCCCACAGAGCACATCCTTTGGGAGTGTGCTGTCGTTCATACTGGTGATATGTCCAGTCCAACGACGTTGTGAAGCCGTTAGCGTGGCGACTGTGTTGGACATATCAGCCCGTCTCAAGATTCAGTGGAAACAACCTGCCATATGTGTGGAAAGAGAACACACCATAGACAATACAAACAGGCCGTGCCAGCTGACAGCCGTTGTCTAGGAGCGGGGATGTATCGTCGTTGTGTCGTGTCAGCGAGTGACGGGTTGAGTGTGACTAGCGGCAGTGAGCCGGGCTTTAGGATCGCCGCAGCTGTCTTCCCCGTAGTCATTAAGTTTATGTGTTGGCGCATCCACAACATGGCGTCTCCTGCTAGTAGCTCAACTACACACCAGATGACGCCTCGGTTGCTAAAACATATACAACGCACGCGCACGCGCACGCGCACGCGCACGCGCACGCGCACGCGCACCCGCACGCGCACGCGCACGCGCACGCACGTCCCCACAAACACATTCACATACAACATAGCGGTTTAGAGTATTTCCGAGTTCATGTTGCATAACTGTATTAATACGCTGGCGGCGCGCAAGACACACGCACACACTCGTGCATTCGCGATTTGTGAAATACCTTTCACATACATTAAATACATCACACGAACACACATACTTGCACATGTATGCGCGCGCACACGCCCACACGAACGGACACACACACACACACACACACACACACACACACACACACACACACACACACACACACATACACACACACACTCACTCACTCACTCACACACACACACACCCCAACTCACTACACACACACACACTCACTCACCACTCACCACCACACACACACCACACACACACACACACACTCACTCACTCACACACACACACACACACACACACACACACACACACACCACTCACTCCCCACACACACACACACACACACACACACACCACTCACTCACTCACTCACCACACACACACACACACACACACACACACACACACCACACACACACACACACACACACACACTCACTCACTCACTCACACACACACACACACACACACACACACACACACACACACACTCACTCACTCACACACACACACACACACACACACACACACACACACACACACACACACACACACACACACACACACACACCACACACCACTCACCACCACACACACACACACACACACACACACACACACACACACACACACACACACACACACACACACACACACTCACTCACTCACACACACACACACACACACACACACACACACACACACACACACACCCCAACTCACTCACTACCACTCCACACACACACACACACACACACACACACACACACACACACACACACACACACACACACACACACACACACACACACACACACACACACACACACACACACACACACACACACACACACACACACACACACACACACACACACACACACACACACACACACACACACACATACACACACAGATCACAGAGAGATCACAGAGAAACGGGGTACCTGCGCGCGTTCTGACAATTATAACTACAAAGTGAGGGTGATAAAGCACGCTGAGAGCGGGGCATGACAAGTCACTCTCTGATTGTTGTATACAGTAACTACACCTAACCTGCCTGTAGTGTAGCTTATTAATGGCTGTGTTTATCGCCCATCGACGACGCCAGGTTGAATGGACAACAACTAGACTCCTGCGCCCGCCTGCGTTAAACGACCCTCCGTGGGGGGCGGGTAGGGTGACTAAATCAAACAGTTGTAAATTACGACGTCACCACCCCGTCGAACTGTCGCATCGACTACGTCACACCGGGCGGGACAGGTACATACTACATACGGGGTAACGCGGCTATAGGGCAGCAGGTGCGCAGGGAGCGTTGTGAAACACCGCATACAACTATTGTTATCTACGTAACGGCGTTGAGTAAAACGAATTGTGTGCAATGTTATTGTCTCGTGTGAACGTTATTACGGCAACAAGACATGAGGACTTCTTCCAGTACACACACCCTTGTGCACTAAGGTCGACCCCACTAGGTCAGCTATGTGATAATGTCCCATTGAGAAAAACCGACCTATACATCAGCAGCCTTAAACGTCGCCATACATCAGTGGCTACTGGCGACACACATCTCTCGCCAGGGAACTGCAAAAAAGTCGACAACATCAAAGACACACAATATTGTCAGACCATGACAACGATTATCATGGTTAAACACACGCCCACGCGCGTGCGCGAGTGCACCCATGCATACATACACACACAACTTTTTTATTATTTGTACATTACGTTTAGCCATCGATTCATAAAAGAACAATATCAACAATGGCCAATGTCAACGATGTGTCAGTTTCGCGGGTTGCTAACTCGAGAGACAGGCGGCAAGGATTAAATGTGTGGCAGCAGGCCACATTACCCCACGTTACCATCTGTGAGTTGGTAACAGAGAAAACACGGAGACAAACAGGTAACACGCATGATGATTTCAACCTACACCTAGACATGTAGCTCATACTACCACTTCAATGTGTATGTTTTATGATGATGGTAACAACCATCTTAGGTCACTGACCTTATTGTTGACGGTGTGTACTCAACTAACAGGGTGTCAGTGAAAAAATACGTCACGGTCGTAAAATGTGTTTTAAACGGTTGTTCCAAAGTGTGCACGTGAACAGTCGTAGGATCAGCTGGGAACAGTGTATGCAAGTTGAGAAAATAGTAATCTGCATGAATTCTAAATGTGATACGGATGCATAGGGCCTATGTATATTATTAGCAGAATGTAACCAACGGAAAAATACCAAATGTAAAACTTGTATCCTATATGATAGAAATCAGAAAGGTTTATAAAACATGTCATATTTTAAACTATGATAATAAGCAACCGAATTATTATGGATATAACATTAATTAGAATGTACAATTGTCGTTTTAGTGTGTGAAAAGCTGTGAACCGTGTTAGGAATGCCGTAGCTGTCATCCCATTACAACAAAACAAACAAAAACGATTGGTCATAACACGTCAGTCAGTAGGTACCACTAGATGATGCGTGGCCTAACTGTACGACAACGAACAGGTCGCTGTGTCTTCGGACACTCACAACACGGCGCCTCGCGCGTAATTATACTGGACACCATTTCACTAACGTTGTTAAGAGCTCTTAAACCCGATTTTGCATCTGAAAATCTATTTTGATCCTTAACAGTGATTTTGAATACCTGAAAACTGTTAACATCATGAAGCGCCAGCGTTACACTGTGTGTCATGGAAATAGTGTCCTCGGTAATATGGCAATGATTCTTTTGCGGTTTGAAAAACAATATTTAACAACATATTTTTTTGAGAATGAATTGTCCTTAAGAGCTGTTTAGCTTAGTGAAATAGTCCCCAGCTCACGTTGTTGTAGATACAACACAAACTACACAGGTATATACGACATACACACACACACACACACACACACACACACACACACACACACACACACACACACACACACACACACACACACACACACACACACACACACACACACACACACACACACACACACACACACACACACACACACACACACACACACACACACACACACACACACACACACACACACACACACACACACACACACACACGGTCGTATGTATATGTAAACGCGCACATATACGCATACACATGCATGCACGAGAACCGAACACACACTCGAGCTTACACATTATATATACACACATATCATAGATAGTATGATAGTATTAGATACACAGTTCTGAAAATTGGTGCGTCACAAGATGGTTGAACCACCAGCAACGAGCTGATTGAGTACCCTAATCACACCACATAAGGTGAGTGTCCCACTGACATGCTTCTGTCCAGCAACTTTGAAATAAAACCAGTCAACCGTGACCACGTCATTAACCGCCCGATGCCAGGGGTTGTAAACGGGGTCGTTATTCGCCAAATGTGTAATCACTGTCAGCTTACACTCATTTACAAATAAAATGCGGGATTCGCCGCATCGGTCAAGCTGGTCACTACTCGAGGTACCAATAACCTGAGTCATGGGTAGAGTTTTTACTCTGCCTCGAGATATTACTTCTGCTGCGGTTTCGAACCCTGGACACGTTCGCTCACTCTGTGGAGCAGTTCATGCAGCTGGATAAACGATTATCTGGCTGCAAACATTGGTGGAAAGTTGTGTAAGGATACGTTTCCTGCACTTATTGCAGCGTGGCTGAAAACTTCCCACACCCTTTAAGATAATATTCGAATGGCCAGGTCTGCCAGTGGGAGTGTAAGAGTTTTCTGCGCAGTCCTCAGGACAGGATATTACGATGTACGAATATATACAACAACAATACGACATCTGTATTGTTGCTGTGATGAATCTGTTGATAATTTGAGTATCAACAAAATTATTTCAACCGATTACGCAAACGACAAACATTGTCAACAGAACTATCTACACCGCAGGTCTCTGTCTTGTTTTATTTATCTTTAATATCATGTTGTCTATTATACTGCAAAATATGTAAAAAACAGACAAGTGTATTATTAAAAGTAAATTATTGATATGTGTTTCATGTAGATGTAGTTTATATAGTTATATTTAGCTACGTTTAATAATGTAATCATAGTGCAACTGTAAACGTTAGCATAAAGTTCTCATTTTGAGTATCAGCGATAACGGTTCGTTTTGGTGAATATATATATATATATATATATATATATATATATATATATATATATATATATATATATTGTGTGTGTGTGTGTGTGTGTGTGTGTGTGTGTGTGTGTGTGTGTGTGTTGTGTGTGTGTGTGTTGTGTGTGTGTGTGTGTGTTGTGTGTGTGTGTGTTGTGTGTGTGTGTGTGTGTGTGTTGTGTGTGTGTGTGCGTGCGTGCGTGCGTGCGTTGCGTGCTTGCGTGCGTGCGTGCGTGCGTGCGTGTGTGTGTAGGTTTATGTAATTGCATTACATTGTTTTCCATAATTATCGCAGCATAACTTCTTGTGGGTTATAACACGTATACATGTATTGATGTTAGTTTGTTGCGAATCTAGGTATGTACGACCAAATGTGAAGTTGCCAATAATAAAGTGATCGTGATGTTTTTTAAGAAACCACAATACTGTTGTCATCACAATTTAAGAGTAGCCTTCGGGGCCTTCGCGTATTGAACAACACATTTAACGAAATACAAATCAAGTACCATCCCTGTTTTACAACAGGGAGCGAGAAGTCCGGACGGTTTCCCAAAGCAAGAACACTTGGCCATCAGTCACCCGCGACACGCCGCTCTGCCTGGCCCCAACAGGTAGCTACGGCGGCGCTCCAGTCGGTCCGACACGGCGTCTGTTACCTGTCAATTGTCGCTAACTCGCTATTATGTATTTAGATGAGTGGCGCGACAAAGAGAGGCGGGCTCAAGGCAGAGTCTCCGTGGCCGCGTCACACGACGTGTGTCGCGCGGTTCATAAGCTCCTCGCACACCGCTGGGGCTGGTAGTCTGTCTGTCGGTCACTACGCCGTCACAGCCCTGCGCGACATGTCGACGGCTAAGCGGGAAATTAATTAGAATCCCGGACCGCGCGATCCGCCGAACGGAAAGTTGCCGCAGCAGTCGCGGTTCACTCCCCGCATAGATCGATCAGTGATTTATGTACGTCACTCGTCTGTGTGGCACCTGAAGGTCTTCTAGGCGACGGTGCTTGCTCTGTGCTGGGTGAACGACAGCGCAACAAGTTTGTGTATATTTAACTACAAACAGGTATTGTTTTCGTGGTTCTGCTTATTCTTGTTTCCTTGTGTTGTCTCCGTTTGTTGTGGGGTTGTTCTCTAGTTGGTTGTTTGTCTTGTGACCTTTCAATGGTTGGTTTTCTTTACTTTGTTTCACCGATAAGCTGGTAAGTGTTTTGTATGTTTTGTGTTTCTGTTTTGCGTGATTTCTCAAGTCACTGTTCGTTAGTTGTTTTATATCAATGTTCGATAATTTGTACAGTTTGCCATATCAGTGTTCGATAATTTTTTTCATATCAATGTACGATGATCTGTCAATTGAATGTTCAACTGTTTGTATGGCGTGTCATCAATGCTTCATAGTTTGCACAGTTTATAGTATCAATCATCATAGGTTTTAATGTAATGAACGGTCGACATTTGATATGGCTTGTGATATGAACGGTCGATAACTATTATGCATGCTTTGTCATACATAATTTTTATGTTCGACAGTGTGTATAATTTATCACACCAACGTTTGATAGTTCTGCGATTAAATGTCGTGGATGGATTGGTTGTTTCAGTTATGAGCTGTCAAAATTTACCGACATCCACGGTGTGACGTTGGTGTAATGACTATTGCGGTTTTCTGGCGACTTGTGATTTTGTTTGTAGAAAGCGCTGTCTTTGAACTGTCGTTAACTATGGGTGTTAACCCAGTATACGACAGCCAGGTTTGCATGAATGCTGTCTTCGATTTGGGGCATAGCTCCCCGTTAGTTGTCCTAAACGAGTCGATCATGATGACTATATCGTAAAAGTACAGAACCACGTACGCATGTCAGAACTTTTATGAGCGTTGATAACTGGCAGCGTTGGCAGTGAAACTCCTATCACAGCGCCGACTGAAACAAAGCCTAACGGTCGCTGCTCACACAACCAACACATGTTTTCTACATATCGACCGAACATGGAATCAATTATTGCGTTATAGACGTCACGTCTATGACGCATCGCCGGCGTAGTTGGCGGATTTAATCACAAGCGGCTACCTGCAATTAACGTCGCTGTCCAGTTTGTTGAACTTTGTTCAACTGTTGAATGTCTGGGCGGGATCTTTTATTATAGTTCAGTATATTTTTACCGTCTAAGCAAGAATGTTGCATGTTAGCCTATGGCTATATGACATCTTCGACGATGGACGTGAACCAGAACGATTGTGATTTATCTGTTTTGTATCGCCAGCCCAGCGGCTAAACAGCGCCAGACAAAGCTGCATCCATATTGAGAGCGAGCCATGTTGACGAAGGCATAACGTAATGCCGAATCACATGCGTGCGATATGCCATTGAGAGCGTCATCAAAACAACTGATGCAAGGACACATGATCGATAAGTATGGGGAAATGCATTGCGTCCTATTAATCGTGGACACTCCCGAACTGTGTGAGGCGGGCAGGTGGAGTTATCACTGATTTCGTGATAAACCGGTTAATCATTTTGTTTGAGTTCAGTCGTATCAGACTGGTGTATTCAATCATACAGACAGCGAGATGTCACCTTGGAGTGACGGAAGACGCACTGTCACGCCAGAGTGTGACGAAGGGCCTACATCACACGGCAAAGTATCCTGGTGCAATGACGTACTGCTACAGCAAGAAACACCGTCGAGACCTCACCCACAGCGGCACTGCACTGGTGGAGGAGGCGGCAAACACCAGCCATTCTTAGTTGACCGCGGAAGGACGACTTCGACAGATGATGAAAGTGAAACAGTCGTAAATGCGCTCAGCGTCGCGCAGTCACAAATTATCGCCTGGCGCGTGGGCCAACCGGAAGTCGCCCTTGGGGGTAATGGATCGAGACGGAACAAACAGGGGTTCGACTTCCGATAGGGCCAATTTCGAGTGCGGATTTATGGCTAATCGTGCTGTTTTTCGCACCGGCGTGACAGAGTACGGCGACATGGCGTTGTGAGCGTTCTCTTGCCGGAGGAGACTAAGATTGGTTCAAGACGAATCGTCATCGGCTGTACGAACGGGGGCCGGACGACATTTGTGAGGACCGTAGCAGCTCGGCCACGACGATCCATAATAGATACGGCCGCCGATAACATAAAGAGCAAACTAGCACGACATTACCAACGACGAGTTTTGAGTAGGGACACGTGATTTCTCGGAAGTGGAGATATATGGCGGGTGATTCGCCGGGCCAACCCTCTGACGTATGAGCAGTGTGCGCAAGTCCCATTAGCCGCCCATTTATCAATCACGCACACCATTAGTCGACACAGGTACACCGGAGTATGCAAGTTATAAACTGTAGAATGCAAAATAGCATCGTATTGACACCGAAACGAAGTAAATATGCCCGCTAGGCGATACGACGAACATGACATCGTCAGACGACAGTTGGAGGCAGGCCACGTCAGCGAAGGGAACGATGCTGGGAAGGAAGGAAGAAAGGAAGGAAGGATGGAAGGAAGGGGAAAGGAAGGAAGTAACGAAGGGAGGAACGAACGAAGGAATGAAGGAAAGAAGGAACAAATGAAGGAAGGAAAGAATAAAGGGGGAAGGAAGGAAGGAAGGAAGGAAGGAAGGAAGGAAGGAAGGAAGGAAGGGAGTGAAGAAGGGAGGAACGAAAGGAGGAATGAAGGAAGGAACGAACGAAGGAAGGCAGGAAGGAACAAAGGAAGGAACAAAGGAAGGAAAGACGGAAGGAAAGAAGGAAGGAAGGAAGGAAGGAAGGAAGGAAGGAAGGAAGGAAGGAAGGAAGGAAGGAAGGAAGGAAGGAAGGAAGGAAGGAAGGAAGAAGGAAGAGGAAGGACGAGGAGGAGGGAGGGAGGAGAGAAGGAAAGGAAGGGAAGAAGGAAGGAAGGAAGGAAGGAAGGAAGGAAGGAAGGAAGGAAGGAAGGAAGGAAGGAAGGAAGGAAGGAAGGAAGGAAGGAAGGAAGGAAGGAAGGAAGGAAGGAAGGAAGGAAGGAAGGAAGGAAGGAAGGAAGGAAGGAAGGAAGGAAGGAAGGAAGGAAGGAAGGAAGGAAGGAAGGAAGGAAGGAAGGAAGGAAGGAAGGCGGCAGGAAAGTCATTAGTGCGTAATATAAAAGGCGACACAAGGAAACGAACATTAATTAAGGAGACAAGATATGAAAGAAACAAAAGAAAAAAGTGTTGTACGACCAACCAGGAGATCGACGCTGGGACACCAATATAATTTCGAAAGCGAAACGCCTGTGCAGAGACGTAGATTCTAGCATCATTTGATGGGAGCCGTAACCACTGAAATAGCCATCTTTAATCATACTAAACAATGAAATCACGGTTGATGTTCACCAGCAGACAGTACCAGTATGCTGCTAGCAACACTCAAACTGTGCCCGTCTCACACATGTATGAGTATTGCGTTTACGTATATTCATTAAACTATTTCAGCTCATCCATTCACTGTGTTAATGTCGGGCCCAGGTTTGTTGACATAGTACATTAGACAGTCCACGTGTTGCCTAAACGTTTCCAACGTTTTCTGCCTTTATGGGGCAAATAAGATTTCTTCTGCGGCCAACAAGACATGTACAATATGAGTACAAATTTCGGTTGCCGCTACAAAATATATGTCCTATGATTACAACGCAGCTTCGTTTGGGTCCTACATTCATATACGTGGTACTAATGTTCTGTGATTTTGTGAAGATACTGATTAAACCAAACATACACCAACACCGTGCAGTCATCTTGGTGTTTTACTTCCCACGAGTAGGTAAAAGCTGGCAACAGTTGCCTTCTTCATTATTCGGTCGGCGTTTAAAAATATACCCCACCATCTACTTATAAGACTACTGTCAACGAGTGATATATCCACAATACTTAAAAAACATTTAAAGACCATAGTCAAGCCAAATTAATAATCAACATCACGAACAAGAGACCACCATGATGACGTATAACTCTCAATGTTTTCCACCTTCGACTGACACGGTTTGCTGGATATATATATATATATATATATATATATATATATATATATATATATATATATATACATAGCTCAAGCTATTATTGTAGTTGTAAAAGTGTAAGCATAAGCAATCACTGCATTTTACTAGGAAACATTGTGTTTCGTCTGTTTGATGATTACATGTTCCTAACCACGGGGACATACATATTAGATCAAAACATTACAATGGAAAAAACCTGCGATTTTGCTGAAAATCACAAAGTAGCTAAAGGCAAGCTGATTTACAGGGTCAATGCAACGCCGGCCTGTTGCTGCCCGCTACCTGCCGCTGGACCTGCGTGACATAAACTACTGTAGAGAAAACAAAGATCACACGTAATAATTCCGAGAATGTGGACAATGTCTATTTCAATTACGTTTGTGCAACCCTCTCGTAAGAAGAATCAAAACTAAAATTAATGATCTTGCAACAGTCTCGTCTAAACATACTGCGGACACATGCGTAGTGATTTATCGCTACGTTTTAGAAACTCATTTAGCTTGTTTAAACCATGCGCAAACCTACCAAAACTGTGGAATTATTCTTGGATTGCCGATGCTACTAAACTACCATGGCACGAAGAAAGACAAAATTATATGAATACTATATACAGCGTCCAGTAAAAGAATGGAAACTAGTTGCTATTCATTGTCATCTTCCTACATGTGTCTCATCCTTAAACACTGGACCAGCATCAGGGAGAGACGGGTGTACCGTGTGTAACACGTAACATATGTTATCATGAATACAGTATAATATATTTTATATTGTCAGTTATAAAAGATAATTCTACACGACTCTATATAAAAAATAGTGGAGATCATAATCAAGTACCACTAAATTGAATTATCAGGTCTGGTGATAACATTACGTAAAGATAAGTATAATGTTTCTGCTTTGAATTGATTGTTATGCCGTGGTGCGTTGTTAAAATGGTATTGCACATATATTTAGTATTGTCGCCCGTGCATGGATCGTGTAGTGTCGTTTTGTGGCACACTCGTAGTGCACTATTTAATTGATTACAATATTATGATAGTGGTGCTTTTTCTTTTGTTCACCAATTATGATTTTCTCACGAGTATATGAATAAAGAACATAAGCATTGTTGCTTTCTTCCGGCCGGTTGTTACATGTGTAATGTATATCTACAATATATTTGCAATACATGATTATTATTCCACTGTACAGAATATATGTATATATATATACATAAACACACATATATACATATACATATACATATGCATATGCATATGCATATACATATACATATACATATACATATACATATACATATACATATACATATACATATGTACATGAAATTATGTAAAAATAAAGTTATTATTATTATTATTGTTTCGTATGTGGAATTCTGGTAACCAAAGGCGCCGGTTGCCGAGTACAAGTGCAACGGTTTTCTACTATAGACAATATGTCACGAAGCTGGATAAAACAACGACACCTCAAAGACTCATACAGGAGTGACAACGACGACATACAGGAGTGACGACTACGACGACGACGACGACGACGACGACGCCGACGACGACGACGACGACGACGACGACGACGACGACGACGACATGTACACTTTGTGTACTAGTATGATGACAACAACGACACCACGTCTGCCTAACAACTACTAAAGTAACAGTAACACAAATTAATATAACGAGAACGATGCCAATTCACTCTACACGGTGATGACGACAACTACGCATTAGCGAAGCGTGACGAGCTCACTCGGCCCGCGAGTGCCAACGAAACCGTTGACTCCACCGACCCAACGACTGCGGTAATGGCCGACAGATGCTGTTTACGACCGCCGCGGTCTCAATGGAGTCGGACGCGCGTCGGTTATTTTGAACATTCCTCTTGTCCTCGCACGTTTACGTCGACGGTTGAAAAGGCGACCGACGACGTGAGTTGACGAGAGCTGTTACTTTACAGCCCGGCCTGCTGCCCCGGTATCTCCAACGCTGAATACTCAGTATTCGTCAATAGCCACCACCGCTACGTTTTATGAAACTGTACATCAACTTCACAAAGAAAACGATAACAAAGTGACGGCGTCTGTAGTACTTATCTCATTGACGCCATGTTGGATTCGTCGAAATCACGCCACCAAATATTTTATGACGGTTGAAAAAAATATTTTGACGGAAATAATGGCTAAATATATCGGGAAGATAAATAAAAATCTGATTTAGCTGTATAATTGCATTGTGTTTTTCATCAAAATTAGTTGAGTGATTGCGATTTGTTGTTCTGTAGACTTTGCAGTGTGCTTACGGTATGTTGTTCACAGAGTTAGTAGTGACTACAGTGTTTTGTTCACAGAAATAGCAGTATGATTGCGGTTTGTTGTTCACACAGAGTTAGCAGTAAGATTGCGGTGTCTTGTTCACACAGAGTTAGTTGTGTGATTGCGGTATCTTGTTCACACAGAGTTAGCTGTGTGATTGCGGTGTCTTGTTCACACAGAGTTAGCTGTGTGATTGCGGTATCTTGTTCACATAGAGTTAGCTGTGTGATTGCGGTGTCTTGTTCACACAGAGTTAGCAGTATGATTGCGGTTTGATGCTTAGAGAATTAGCGGTGTGCTTGCGTTATGTTTTGGACATTGTTAGCAGTTTTATTGCGTCATGTTGTTGACAGAGTTAGCCGTGTGATTGCGGTGTGTGTTAACAGAGTTAGCCGTGTGATAGCGGTATGTTCTTCAGCAGCGTTTATATCGCCGCTCACATTTGTTCATATTTCCCCGCAGACAGCCGAGACGACAGACACCATGACGACCAGCTTCGTGTCATCATTCTCCACGGCGGCCATGACACCGGAAGCGTCAACTATCAACGACACCCGGATGTGGTCGACAGTCGGCGACATGAACGCGACAGTGACGCCGACCGTCGACAGCCTGCTGATGAACACGACGCAGTGGTACGGCACGGAAGCAGGGAACCTGACGACAAACACGACATCGGCGCCTGGTAGGTCCAGCACAGTCGACGGTATCATCAACGGCGTCGCCGGCTCCCTCATGTCGCTCCTCACGTTCTTCGGTCAGGTGATGGTCTTCGTCGTCGTGTCACGTGATGCGCGTCTCAGGACGCCCGGCAACTTCTACATCATCTCCCTCGCCATCGCCGACATGTCCATCAGCATCATGTCGATGCCGGTATGGACGATCTACTCGACGTTCCAGTACTGGCCGGTGTCGCAGGGCTGGTGCGACCTGTGGAACATCGTCGACTACGTGCTGTGCACCGTGTCCATCTACACGATCCTCTTCATCAGCGTCGACCGCTACCTATCCCTGCGCTACCCGCTCAGCTACTCCCTCCTGAAGACGCCGGGCAAGGCCATCCGCCCACTCGTCGCCATCTGGATCTTCACGGCCATCGCCTGCACAGCCTTCATCGGCCTCACCCAGCACTACCTCGGCTGGAAGCGAGACCAGTATGAATGCACGACCTACTACCTAAGCAACGTCTACTTGACCGTCGGCCTGTGCTTCGCCATCCACTGGACGGGCGTCGGCGGCACCGCCATCTTCTACGTGCTAATCTACCGCCTCGTGCAGAAGGCGGGTCACGTGGGCGAGCGCACCAAGTCGAGCGGCATCGCCGTCACCAAGACGTCGTCGCTCGGGTCGACATCGAGTGTCGCCAGCAGTGCCACGGTCGAGATCGAACTGTCGTCGGCGTCCGTCAACGCCAACCCGTCGGCCAGCCAGGCGGGGCGCCCGAACACCACCCGCAATGGGGCGACTAACGGCCGCAAGACGTCGACGAAGAAGACTGCAGGACGGGGCGGAGACGCGACGGAAGAGAAGGACCGGAAGGCGCTGCGCACCATTGCCCTCCTCCTGGTCACCTTCGCCATCTGCTGGCTACCGCTGAGTGTCGTCTTCGTCATCACGTCCATTAGGCCGACATTCCTTGACCAGAAGTGGATGATCGGTGGGTACTGGCTGGGCTACGTCAACAGCATGCTCAACCCCGTGTGTTACGCCGTCGGAAACCCCTACTTCCGGGAGACATTGCGCAAGATCTTTTGTCGTTCGCGGTAGTGCCGGTGGACATGGCATGTCGAATTTGCTTGCGTCGTGTGAGCGGCGGGACACAGGTGACAGTTGTCGCAACAATTAATCAACGTCATTCGACACAACACGTCGTCGGTTGTCAACCGATCTGTTTACGTGCAGCGAGCAGGTTGTCTTTTTAAACAATGTCAATTGCTTTATATGCTCATCCAGCCAAAGCGATGATGCAAAGCTGGCAACCATCGGTAGAGAGGCTCGACGTTGTCTTCAAGGTGGACAATACGTCTTCAAGGCGGGGCAGGACACAGATGGACGGGTGACGTTGCGAAGACATCTACCGTCAACTATTCCACACGGGATCCATCTAATTGGTCATCAAGCGTGACAAATGTCCGGAGACGACAATATCGAGAGGAGACACTAGGCGACACAGCGTGTCACACATGGGCATGTCGACACGACACAGTTCTCGGCGTCTAACAAGGTCTGTCCGCGGAGATAGCCAATACTCAACGTGGACACGGCTTCGGGTAAACTGCCCTCCAGACAGGCTCACAAATAGCCTTCGTCGGCTCATATACACACATTAATCATATTTTACGTGGAGGGCCGCAGGCTGTTGTCAGCAGTTGGCCAATACAAACAGTTAATTTCCTCGAGATAATCGCCATTAATTAACACCCATCTCCTCGGTGTCCGCTCGCACGTTCACGGTCTCCTCGCCTCAACGTACAAATGCGTCCGTCGGTGTCATGTCACGTGGCCACAGTTACCTAAACTTGGTCGTCACGAACAAAACGTACGCAGCAAATAAAGTGGCACGACAAAAGCCAAAGAGGTGAAACAGGACAGAGACCGGCGGGTAACTGCGCCTGTCAGTGCCGGATTAACTACGTCATGCGAGGTCACGGGCGCAGACAAAGTACCAGACAACTATGTACAGTAGACACAGTCCGATGGCAGTGTATGTCGACCGTAGTCACGAGATGTATCAATTGTCCAAGATAAGTCAGAGTGAAATGCGGAAAACTGCGCTCTGGTCCCGCACTAATCAACGTTTTATGTAGCGAATACAAGATGATATTGTATTAGATTGGAACTTGTTGTACATGCTCAGTGACAACGAAGTGATCGGAACAGAGACGAAGCACGATACGATGTAGCAGGAAAGAAACGATCCATACCTCAGTGAACTCGATGTTGTATCAGAGATACAGACCGCGTAGTTGACATATATAAGAGACATACACCGCGCGTGTAATTGATATATACAAGAGATATACACCGTGCGTGTAGTTGACATATACGGTACACTGTGCATGTAGCGGCTTATTGACCTGGACACAACAGTAAAACGTGACAACCTTGTAAATGAAACGTACACTAACTTGCACCCTAGATATCAAGTACTGTGAACACTGCCTCCAAGTCCAAACACGTGTTAGTGGCAGGGATTGTGCCTCTGTGCAGCAAACATCAGTTGGTACACGTGGCGAACTAGGTATAGACACGACACACACACACGACAATGACAAGACACGAGATTTTCAGATGATGCGCGCAGTTTGTCCGACTCACTACACCTGGTATCGGCCCAATTCACGGAGCACGCGGATTTTCATAACTCTTATACGACGTCGAGAATGCAGCAGTTGTTGTTTCCCTTCTTAGACATCTCTTTCGATTGGGACTATGAAATTACTACAATTCCAACTATTTCCTGCCGCTTTAGAATGCTGCGTGATTTCCTGCAAGTACAGATTTCACATATATTCTCAGAACAATTACGTCTGAACAAATTGGCAACTTTTTTTTATAACAACACGATTATGTACAAAGATAATATTACCAAATAATTAATTGCATCCTTAACCCTTCGGTGAAATACAGTACAAAACGCGCCGGTCTTGTGTAAGACAAACATTGATGAACTTTAACAAACTCCGAGACTTGCGAGTCAACACTGTGA
>JAODUO010001631.1:32500-37500 GCA_025642075.2 Ridgeia piscesae | reverse complement strand
AAAAAACATAACATATTTGTTAAGCATGACCTCGTTTTTTAAAAACCCATGTTGAGATGGGTTTATCAATTTATTTTTAACAAGAAAATCAACCAGGTGATCTTTAATTAGTCTTTCTAATAGTTTGCAAATCACCGATGTTAAACTCACTGGTCATAGTTCTCTGACTTGTTTCTCGAACCTTTTTTAAATAATGGTATAATGTTTGCTTCTTTCCATTCTAACGGAACTATTCCCTCCTCTAATGACAAATTGAACACTGTTGCAAGCGGTATGCTGATTTGTTCTACAATTTCCAATAGTAATTTGGGAGGAATCCCATCCACTCCAGGTGATTTATTATCCTTCATATCTCTTATTTTCCTAGCTACCATTGTTGGGTTACAATTAGTTGTCCTAAATAGTCAAACTCTCTCCCTTCGAACTTAGTCTCAAGTACTGGTAATATACTAATATCTTCCCTGGTAAACACCGAACTAAAGTACTCATTTAGGTTTTCTGCCATTAAGAATCCCTCTGTTATTATGTTTCCATCACTACCTTCTAGAGGACCGACCTTATCCTGAACTTTCTGTTTACTTCGAACATACGCATAAAAACTCTTGCTGTCATGTTTTATATTAAAAGCTATTTTTTGTTCGTAGCTTCTCTTTGAATTTCTAATTTCAGCTGTAGCTTGATTAAGTGCTTCTTTATACATGCTATAGTCTTCTTCACTTCCGGTATGTCTATATGTCTTCCACATCATTTGCTTGTACTTGATTTTTCTAATGGCTTCCTTCGATAAGTGTTTCTTCTTTGACCGTTTCCCCTGTTTTTTCAAGGGGACAAATTTGTCAACGACGCAGTAAATTTCACTCTTTAAAATATTCCAGCATTCTGCTGCTGTCTTATTCTTCAGTGTGTTATTCCAGTCTATCTTTGCTAAATATTCCCTCATGTCCTTATATCTTCCTTTGTGAAATTTTTTCCTGTACCTTATTTTTCTATTCCGTTCTCCCTTTACTTTGATGATAAAATGTATCTGGTTGTGATCACTACACCCCAGTGGCTCACATATCTTGACATTATCAACAAATTCCTTCTGTGAGCTCAATACTATGTCTAACACGTTCTCGCCCCTGGTTGCTTCTAACACATGTTGAGAAAGGAAACTATCTTGTACTAAATTTAAAAACTCTTGATCCTCTCTCCCGGTACTCTGTAGAGATGTCCACTGTATATGCCTATGGTTAAAATCCCCCATAATAATACAGTCCTGTTTACTCACTTCTTTGATAGCGTTATGTATTTTTTCATTCTCTTCCATGCTTATGTTTGGACTCCGATACACTAACCCAACAGTTAATGTTGACTTTCCTGTAACTATGTTACACCAGACAGCTTCTTCACATTCTGCTTCTTTTTTTAATTTTATTTCATAAGCTTGGATGGATTCTTTAATATATAAAATAACCCCCCTCCCCTTCTTCCTAATCTATCTTTCCTAAACATTACATACCCTGTCATTCCTAAT
The DNA here is from genome assembly GCA_025642075.2 of Ridgeia piscesae. Taxonomy (NCBI): domain Eukaryota; kingdom Metazoa; phylum Annelida; class Polychaeta; order Sabellida; family Siboglinidae; genus Ridgeia; species Ridgeia piscesae. The sequence continues at coordinate 35,984 of JAODUO010001631.1, read as the reverse complement.
TCGGCATCGGATATATCGGGTATGGCCCAAGATTCAGTTATACCTATTATGTGAGAGTCAATATCTTCTACCATATTGTTTAGATCATTTCTTTTGTTTACTATGCTCCTTGCATTTAAACAAACACATTTATAACCAAATTCTGTAGGCTTTCCAGGCTGTTCTTTGCTGATGTCTTTTTTCTATCTTTATCTATGCCTCTAGTATTTGGCTTCTCTGTGTATCCCCCCTGCGAAACTAGTTTAAAAAGTTGCAACCTGTTCCATTATTCATCGATCGAAGAAGGTTCTCGGAGAACATTGCTGCGCCCTTTCCGCTTAGATGGAGGCCATCTCTCATACACATATCTTCTTTACCAACAAAATATCCCCAGAAATCTACAAATCCAACTCCTTCTTCTTCACACATCTGCTCTAATAGTCCGTTAATTGCCATCCTCTTGCAATTTCTAAATGTTGTTCCCCTTCCCCCCATCACTGGCAAGATTCCCGAGAGTATGATCTGCTCAACTCTCGTCTTCTTCAGTGTCTCTACCAACTCTCTGTATCTCTTTAGTATCCTGGTTGTTCCATCCCTGTCTGCATTGTTCGTCCCTACGTGTACTAATATAGACCCCCCTTGGCCATGCCCCAATACGTTCTCTACCCGTTCAGTCACATGCTCTATCCTAGCCCCCGGAAGACAAACAACAACGTCTTCTCCTTTGCTTAATGTCCTGTCTGTTTTTCGCAAAATGGAGTCTCCCATAAATACCCTTTCTGTTCTCAATGCCCCCTCGATCACTGCTTCAGAGTAGCTCCTCCGTTTTGCATCTCCCTGGTTGCTGACTTTTCCCCGCCGCTTTCTCTGTTGTTCCTTTCTTTCCGGTCTCTTTTCTTCCTGTCATCGTCCTTGTTATTGACTTCCGTTTGGTCACATCACCTCTCATTTCCTTTCTTCCATTCGTCTTACCTCCTGTCGCATCTACTTCTCTCATCTCCTGTCCCCTTGTCCCTCCCTCCTTCTCTATTGTCACTTTCTCCCCTGTCACCTTCCTGCATGTCATGTTTCCTGTTGTTCTTTCTCCATTTGTTGTCCTTGCAATCACCCTCCCTCCACTCTGCATCCCCTTCACAATATCCGTTAGCCTAACTAACTCTGCTGTCAGACAGTCCACTTTCCAACCCCTAAACATTGGAACGTAAACCCTTCATCCGTTGTCTCTGACCAAGTTTTTCCGCACCCCGATACGGCAAAATCCACCAAGCTGTGGCAGTGGTTACACACCAAGTGCCTCCTTGCCTTCACTTGCCGCTTGCCAGGTGCCATATTACGATTTGTCAAAATCAATTCTTAGTTTAAACCAACTTAGTCTTTACAAAGACTGTTTGTTTATTGTGTACAGCAACTGCAGCACACTTTATGTTATAAACAACTTTCTACCTATGCTACCATGAACAATAAGTTTAGTCTGTACTGGTACCGTTCCCTAGCTATATAAACAAACAAGGGTTTACTACTAAAACGCTTGTTTATTTTTAATAACAGTGATACCTATTCACAGTTTTATCTTACATATGTAGTTGTTACTCTTATTGCTTTATCTCTTATATACTATATCAAATAAAGAGATTTGCTCAATCTTGTTTACAATTTGTCGAAGCCTAGATTACCCTATTATCACCCACTATACTAATCTGTTCAAAAATACTGTTAACTAACAAACTTTAACCAAAACTATTACTCAATATATGTCCAGTACCACTTTATGAATAACCTTAACACAAGAATAATACTTATCAATCAATATTTCCGCTTGTTTTTCAAATGTTATACACCACCAATTTCAATCCTCTACATCCACCAATTTTCCCGCCGTACAGACCGTTAAGAATTCATGTGTACCACATGGACTGTATGACAGTAGCTGGACATTCCTCGTCACATACAAATATTACTTGCAATTGACAGGTAATCTTTTTTTAGCTATTTATTCTATTTATGTATTTAACATAATTTAGATATTTTGATTAGTTATAATTTCATTTATTAGTGTTGTACACACCATTTATATTTCTTCTTTGCTAAATGTATTATATTTTATATGTGACAATTTAATTACTCGTAATTTTATATAATAATATTTAGATTACAGTTTTATTATTTTTCTTTATTTTATTGTTTTATAATGTTACCATACATTTTATTTAGATAAAATTTCACATATAATTTTATTAATACACTTTAATTAATTGCTTTATCAGTCGTAATGCTCTTAATGTACTTTGTTTTAGCCACTATGGCTGCCACAGAGAAAACCATATTAGTATTTAGTATGTCCTCCCAGAGACGTCTGACACTTTAGGGAAAGTGTTCTCATTTTAGAGACACGTTGTTTGAGGCTCGTGTATGTTTTTATTCATTTTTTTTATTGGATTATCTAACCGGATTTAAAAGGATAATTTAGTAAATAGCTCTGAACTAATCTCATCCACTCGTCATATGAACGCTTCGACGAAATCATCTGACGTGAAACAGAGATCACGGGCAATGGCGACTATTAAATATATAAAGCCCACGTTTCAATCAATCAAGTTGTCAAGACATCTCTGTATATATCCTGTCTGCTTGCTGGCCCGCCCGTCCTCCCGCCCTCCCTCCGAGCCTGCTGGCCCGCCCTACTCATCTCCGTTCCCGTCTGCCTGTTCCGCCCTCGCTGTCACCTCCCGTGTCCTCGGCCCGGTCACTCGCCGTCTTCTCTCAGCTCCACAATCCCCAACATTCCTTTGACACGTGGGTCAACTATTTTTCAGTTTGGCCAATGATAAATAATTATAGCACGTTCTACCTTGTCTCACCCTATCATTACAACCCTCTTTTTGTATTTCTGCAAACTGTAATTGCTAATTCCGTCCGTGTTGCCAACACCGCCGACGACATTTGAAGCGTCCAGGTCGTTGAGCCTTGACATAATCACACGTCGAGAAATGACATAAATGAGTATATATGGTCTATCCATTATACTGGGTTACGCGGCTCTGGAGGCTCATCACTTTACATCATTCTTCTGTTACTAGTGTAATGTGGTTTATATTGATCGGCAGTCGTTGGTTCCTCGTATGTCTCCCACCTAGAAACTGGACGCATACATCGCACACAACGCTACTTCGACAATATGTCTCCCTGATGAAAAGGATTCACTATTCACTGTAACAATACGCTTCAAGCGGGGTTTAACTTGGTCATTGTCACACACACGAGTAGTCCCGGTCAGACTGCTATGACCATGTATTAGCCCAGTGAGAATGGTGAAATACGTCCACGCAAGAGTTATTTGCGGTAGACATGGCGCTGCTGGCGTAGCTTTAGACCTGATAGCAACGATATCTCCAGAACGTTGGTGTAAAGTGGCCAGTTGTTCAAAATAGGTTTCTGCTGACGGGGACTATTTATGCACGTGTGTGTGTGTGTGTGTGTGTGTGTGTGTGTGTGTGTGTGTGTGTGT